>PVHP010052227.1:0-11175 GCA_004024765.1 Zapus hudsonius
AAAGGAAAACAATGGGGGATGGGAGGGGCAGATGGAGGGTGGGAGGCGGGGATGTAAAGCAGCCCCCGTCCCAGTGAAAGAGAGAGAGAAGGAGAGAGAGAAAGCGATGGGGAGGGGGCGCAGCTGATGGCGGTAGGAGGGGCTACAGAGGAGCCCCCGGTGCTGGTGAAAGAGAGAATGCGGAAAAAAAAAAGCGATGGGGGAAGGGCGCGGCAGACTCGCTGGAGGGTGGGGTGGGGTTAACGAAGGAGTCCCCATCCCGGTGGAAGAGAGAGAAGAAAGAAAAACAATGGGGGAGGGGAGGGGCAGACGGAGGGTGGGAGTCGGGGCTACGAAGCAGCCCCAGGTCCCAGCGAAATAGAGAGAAAGGAAGAGAAAGAAAGCGATGGGAGAGGGGCGCAGCTGATGGCAGTAGGAGGGGCTAAGGAGGAGCCCCTGGTCCTGGTGAAAGATAGAATGAGAAAAAAAAAGCAATGGGGGAGGGGTGCGGCAGACGCGCTGGGGGGCATGGGTGGGGTGGTACGAAGGAGCCCCGTTTGCGGTGGAAGAGGGACAGAAGAAGAAGTAGAAGCGATCGGGGAGGGACGCAGCAGATGGCGGGAGGCGGAGCCCCCAGGACGGAGAGGCGGCCAGACGCGACGAAGGACGGGGGGAGGGGCTGTATACCGATGGTCGATTGAGAAAGAATATTAATGTCAGAAATAAATTTGAAAAACCGTCAGAAAGTTGAAAAAGAAAGACAGGCAAGTGCCTGGGAGGAGCGGGATAGACAGAGGGTGGGAGGGTGGGGGCTAAAACCCAAGGAAAGCCGGCCCGCCGAAAGAGAGGCTCAGGCGGCAGGCAGCCGAGCACAGGACTCACTGCTTCCTGCGAGCTCTTTTCCACGCTGTCAGCTTCCAGTCGTGCAGATCCTGTACTTGGAGGTGCCTGGAATTCGGCTCGTGGCCGCAGCTAATGTCCACGAGCTGGGTCCCTGCTGAAGAACCTGGTCCTAATTTCCCCGAGGTTTATGGCGTGTCTGCTAGTCAGCCATCTTCCCCGGAAGTCTTATTTAATTTTTTGAAGAACCAACATTTTGTTTCATCATGTTTCAAAACTTGATTTTCAATTTCTTTAATTCTACTCTGACCTTGATGATTTCTTATATCTGAGACTATTAGGTTTGGATTTCTTTTGTTAGTCTAGTGTCTTCATATGGATGATTAAGTTATTGACTTATGATCTCTCTGTTTTCATAAAGAAGGTATTTAGACCTAAAACCGTTCCTCTTAGGACTAGGTTTGGCTTTTGCCATCTGTTCTAAGTGGGAGGACAGCTGGTTAATTTGAGACCTCTCGGTCTTTTTTATGAAGGCATTTAGTACAATGAATTTGCCCCTTAGGACTGCCTTCATTGTGTCCCACAAATTCTGAAAGGTTGGGTCCTCATTATGGTTTGTTTCTAAGAAATACTGTCTGATTTCTTGTTTGACCAATTCATTGTTCAGGAGTGAGTTGTATAGTCGCCAATATCTGTTGAAATTTTTGGATCTTCTCCCATTGTTATTTTCTAGCTTTAATGTGCTGTTGTCTGATATTATTCAGGGGATTACATTGATCTTTCTGAATTAGTTGAGGGATGATTTATGGCCCAGTACATCATCAATTTTGGAAAGGTTCTATGTGCTGCTGAGAAGAATGTATTCTCTGTCCTGGGGGTGGAATGTTCTGTAAATGTCGGTTATCTCTAGTTTGTCTATGGTGCTGTTTAGCAACTTGATTTCCCTGCTTGTCTTTTGTTTGCACAATCTGACTAGGGATAACAGTCGAGTGTTATAGTCCCCTACTATGATTGTGTTGGCATCTATATCTGCTTTGCTTTTGAGTAATTTATGCTTAATGAACTGAGGGGCCCTTGCCTTTGGTACATACACATTTGGTATAGTGATGTCTTCTTGTTTACTGTTTCCTTGACAAGTAGGAAGTGGCCATCATCATCCTTCTTTATTGCTGTTGGTTTAAAGTCCACTTTGTCAGATATTAGAGTAGCCACACCAGCTTATTTATTATTCCCACATGCCTGGGAATTGTTTTGCACCCTTTTACTCTCAGTAGGTTACTGTATTTAACGATAAGGTGTGTTTCTTGAAGGAAACACATGGAAGGGTCCATTATCCTGTTAAAACCTGCTATTCTGTGTCTTTTTTATAGGAGAGTTGAGTCCATATACATTCAAAATTATAACTGTGAGGTTTGCTTTAATCACTGCCATGTTGGTATGTGAGCTGTTGTTGTTATCTCTTTGGCGTTACCTTGCTTGTTCTCTGTTCCTTTCCTGAGGTTAGATGTTTGTCTCCTCTACATGTGATATCTCGTGAAATATCTTCTGCATACTTGGCTTTGTGTTCAAGTAATTGTAGAGCTGGTTAATTTCATGGAATACTTTCATTTCTCCATCTATCCTGATGGATACCTTTGCTGGGTACAGTAGTCAAGGTTGGCATCCATACTTCTTTAGGCCTACCATTGCATTATTCCAGGCTATTCTGGCTTTTAAAGTTTCTATGGAGAAGTCTGAGGTGAGTCTAACAGGATTGCCTTTGTAGGTGATGAATTTCTTTTTTCTCTCTGCTTTAAGTACTCTGTCTTTACCCTCAGTATTTGGCATTGCAACTACGATATGTCTTGGGGAGTTACTACTTTGATCCAATTTGTTTGGGAGTCTAACATATCTCTTTTAAATATACAGGGTTGTCTCTTGCTAGGTATGTAGAGTTTGCTTGAATAATTCTGTTGAAAATATTTTCTATGCCCCTAGCCTGTTTTTTTCACCTTCTGGGATTCCCATGATCCTTAGATTGTTTTTTTTTTTTTTTATGGTATCCCACATTTCCCTTGAGTCTTGTTCACCTGCTCTTTTGAATTTTTTCAAGTTTCTTATTTCTTTTGAATTCTTCTCTGTTTTGTTTTCCATGTCCGAGGTTCTGTTTTCCCAGTGATTAATCCTGTTGGTAAGAGATTTTAGGGATGTTTTTATTATTTCAATATGGTTTTTGTTTTCTGCAACTTCTTTTTGGGTTGCCTCTATCATCCTGTTGAGATGTGTTTTAATTTCAAGGTTTGATTTAATTACTTTTTCATGACAGTCATTCTTTTATTTGCAGATGTCTTTGCTTAGTTTGATTCAGGGCACTGAGGAGAAGAGGGGACAGAAAGATATTAAGAGCCATGGTGAAGAATGTCCAGGGACTTTGCCCCCAATCAGTAACAACACACAAAGAGGGTAGAACCCGGTTGACTAATAGGATACCCATAAACACCTACACCACGGAATGTTTCAGTTTGCCCATGGAGGATGATTCCCATCTGATTAGGGACAGGGAAGAGGGAAATCAGGAAAATGGGGACACCAACAGATTATTTGCTCTTTCAGTGTATCTAACTATGGATAATAAAAATATAAAATAAAGAATTGACCAGGGTTTTGATTCAAACTTGAACATTTCACACCTACTTTCCTTGCTCTGTACTCATACCAACAGTACACTTATTTCATCATTTATACATATGGTATCTTCACATAACTTCTGCTGTTCTATCATTTTAAAAGAAAGGGAACACATAGGTGAAAATAGATATCTCTCTCTCTCTCTCTCTCCCTTTACAAAGTACTGCTTGAACACTCTTTGAATTCTTCCTTTTTTTCATTATATAGGAAAATTCCACCCTCTTTCTTGTATAAACACCTTTGGTAATTACCTTTTAGATATAATCTCCAGATAAATTCCATTTAATGTGTCTATTTTGTCATTTCCTACCCAAATGTTTTACCTATAATCTTGATAGCATATAAATCTGGTTTAGTTGACATGTACTCACTATATTTCCTTAATTAATAAACTTGAATGTTTTGACTATATCCTTAAAAATAAATACATTTGCTTTCTCTAATAACAAGATAGTCACCCTTCTGTGCACTGTGATTCTCCACCTATAGTTTCCACACTTGGAAGCACCTTAAATTGATTTTCTTTGCTTAAGAGAGTTCTTTACTGTCACTCTGACAACTGCAATGCTGGAGATGATCCTGAAGACTGAAATCATAGAGTAGCTCACAAGTCTTCAAGCCAGGGTAAGGGAACAAGACCTGTCCACTCTTTCAGGTAGGAATTATGATCCTCACATGTGCATGAAGTATCATTGCCTGCTGCCCATGGATGCAGTGATCACACAAATCCACACACACACACCGCTTGTGGGTTGACTAACGTGTGATCTGTATTGCAGGGAACAAGGCAGAATATATAGGGATCCCTGGCCAATCAGGGAGCTAATGATCAGTTTTATGATACGAACCTGGGCATAATAGCTAAGCAAGATCACCTCCTGAAACTCATTAAACTAATCCTTTCTTGGCAAGCTGTCAGGTGCCGTCCAAGATTAAGCCAGGGTGTGCCTTCAAAGGCCCCCAAAGGCTTTCGCCACTGACATATCCCCCTTTTCTTTTATTAAAAATGGCTCAGGATTGTGTCTGTCTTAGGTTGTCCATGGCAAATTACACTCTTACCTGTCATTGGAATTCAGACCTCCAAGCGTCAGAACCCTGTCTTAGGTTGATATGTATTTCCATGGATCTTACCCGTCTCTGACTACGATTGTAGATCTGTCTATGATTCAGGATATTAAGCCATATATGGGAGGAGGATCAGCCTCCTATAGCTGCCATGGCTTGCTCAATTAGCTGTGCTTGCAGTTGTTGGCACATATGAGATTGGCAAAGCATTTAATGCACATCAGACCAAGAGTTCTTATCGAAGACGCTATAGTCAGGATATGCACTTTTTAGCAATAAGGATTGGATTAGGTTATTAAACTCATAAGTCCAATGACTAGTTAACATATATGACAGTTATTCAAAGTCCCACAAGAGAACGAATACAATAGAACAAACACATCATAATGTCATTATTTGTCCAACGATACCAAGTCGTTCCTGCACAGGAACAATTCACTGATCAAGAATCATAAGTCCAGTTTTAAATTGTCCATTTAATTGATCCCAGATGTTCAGAGCTTGGGCAGCCACAGAAGAAAGAGTATTGAGAGTCTGTGCTGTAGAAACTGAAGTAACAAAAGTGACAGCAGCCGTGATAGCCATCTAGAAACAGATATTGCAGCAATGATGACAGAAGTTCTTTTCTTATGAACTGCAATTGATGTATGAGGAGAACCGACATCCACAGGAACTGAAATATATTGAGGTATCTGCAGTATTGTACTTAGTAGCATTCTAAACTTGTACCCTGGAATAGGGAATATCTTAAAGAGTTAGTTCAAGTACACAAAATAAGACAATTGTTGAAATATTATCTTAGATGGAAACTCTGCAATCATCCGCAACAAAGCAGAGTCCCGTCCTGCCAAATAAATATTAGCATAAACAAATAGAACCATCTCCTTAAAACTCAGAATGCTTTTAGATGTGAGAACCTCACCCTAGAAAATCAATACCATTAATCAACATAAAGAAACATAGCTAATCTTGGTGAGTACCCCAAGAGTTCTCCTTGTGCATTTCTTAATTCACAAACAATTTAGTCACTGAGCCAACAGCTATAACTGGAGTGATCAGGTCCAGTGGTAGCAGTAGTCAGTCTATATGGTTTCACAAGCAAAAGAACATCTTTACTCTGTTTTATAAAAACTTAAGCTAGAGAATCATTTCTTTTATAATTTGCCATGACTAGTCTTTTTGCAAAAATTCCAAAATTAATTTTCTTATTAAGAGACTGAGCAAATATCTTTAGCAACCACTATATATGCCAAATGAGTATAACCATGGTATCTCTAACCATTGAACAACCTGGAATAATAGAGACACTTCCTAGGGGCATTCTCCCTCTTTTTTTTATTTATAAGCAAGCAGAAAACATATAGTACTTATAGCAGATGATGTCTCTAACCATTGAGTAATAGATAAGAAAAGAAACATTATGTCTTTTTCTTTGACTCAGTTTACCTAGACAATCATAGACTTCAGAAACGCAAGGAAGATAAGATTCTCCTTGAATATTTATTTCCTTTACACTCGTCATAAGACCCGTTGGCCAGATGGGGTATGAGGAAGTGTTGGAAAAAAATATATCTGTTTCTGGGTTTTGGCAATAGGGAGCGCTCTATCCTAAAGCCAGTGGATCACAAAAGTATATGCTCTTCCTTTTGTTAAATCCATAAGCCCTAGTAATTGGTTTTCATAGGAAAATTGGCATCCAACACATATTTGTCTAGACACTTAGTCTCTTATACCTTATAGAATTCAGAGAAACCACAGTATTTCTCATATGTAACACCTCTATAAATATAATTTTGACAAACCATATAGTATTAGCACATACTTATAGAGTTTATAAGTTATCTCTTGCTAATAATTTCATGTTGCATATTTTAAAACAGTATAGGCAAAACATATAATGGTTCCTGATATAACTTTCTCCTTTATATTTCTGGAACAACTCTGTTATCTTGATAATTTTTGAATATCTTTTGACAAACCAATATTTGATAGAAATTTTAGAATGAGTAAGGAACAAAAATGGAGAATAGGTGTGAGAATAATAAAAATATATCTACTTTGCTTACCTTACTCAGAGTCATCTAGATTTTTTATCAGTGGCTGAGTTAGTCACTCTGGAACCCAAATCGGTGAGGCTTTGTTCTGTGGAAATACACAAACCGACCCTTGGCCCCAATAAAATAGTGGATCCGGGCTGCATCATTGGCCAGTAAGAATATCCCTCCATTTTACAGTCACTCCATTAAATTGTCTATGGTTTGTATGTCTGTCAGCTGCAGAGCGACCTTCATTGTCCAGTGTTAAAAATTTAAAATAGAGAAACAGAGAGTTTGTCTTTAGGAGACCTGAAGATGTCCCCTATTCCTCCTTTCTGTTTACAAAGAGCATTTTTGAGGGTAAGATGAGCATGCTCAACAATACCTTGACCTTCTGGATTGTAAGAAATGCCTGTAATTAAAGAAATCTCAAATTTAATAAGGAATTGCTTAAAGGAAGTTGAAGTATAGCGGGACCATTGTCAGTTTTATTTTGTTTAGGGATTCCCCAAGTGGCAAAGGCTTGTAGACAGTGGGAAATAACATTTTTGACCTTTTCTCTGCTGTGAGGTGATGCAAACTTAACTCCTGAACATGTATCCACAGATACATGTACAAACTTAAGAGTACCAAATTCTGGAATGTAACATCCATTTGCCATATGTGATTAGGTTTTAAACCTCGAGGGTTGATGCCAAAAGATTGTACTGGAATAAGAGGGGGGGGCACACTGTTGACAGGACTTTACAGTACTATGAGCAAGGTCCTTAGTAATATGAAACTGTTGGCATAAGGTGGTAGAGTTAACATGGAATTTATTATGGAAGGCCTTGGCCTGTCCTTCCGCAGTGAAAATGAATTCAGAGTGAGTTGCTTTATCTGCTAAATCATTACTTTGAGTAAGTGATACAGGCAGATTAGTATGAGTTCTGATATGACCAATGCAAAAAGGGTGTTTCCGTGAAGCAACAAAGTAAGGGGCCACTGCAGAAGTGGGCGAAATATATGGAACCGTTTCTAGAATTTGTAAAGAGTTTACCACATATTTGCTATCTGATAATAAATTAAAAGACTGTTCTGCAAGCATTTGGAAGGCCAGTACAGCTGCAGCAAGTTCTGAGACTTGTGCAGAGGTGCTATGGATTATGGTGGTATAACTTTTGTCATCTATTATAACAAATCCAACTCCATTTTTTGATCCATCAGTAAACACAAGAGAGCAATCATGCAAAGGTTTCTTCCTAGTGACTTTTGGAAAAATAATAGGGGTATTCTTACAGAATTGTGTCCAAGGATGCTTAGGGTAATGATTATCAAAAGTAGCGGTGGATGAGGACAAGATAATAGCCCAATCTGCACAATGGTTTGCAAGCCAGCGAATCTGCTCTGGCCCATAGGGAGGAATTATTATTTTTGGAGGCATACCCAAAGCAGCTTCAGATTCTTATATGCCTTTATAAATCAGCTGAGCCATAGCAGCTGGATATGGTGACAATATCTTATGTGGAGAACTAGGTAGGTTGACACTCAGTAGAGGTCCTCCCTGCCACATAATCCCAGCAGGGCTCTGGTTCTCTGGCAAGACAATAAAGAGCAATGGTAATTCAGGATCCCTACAGACAATTTGACATGCTGCTAATCATTGTTGAACCAAGGAAAGGGCTTGTCTGGCCTCAGGTGTGAAAGTTCTTCTAGAATTCACATCTATGTCACTCTTCAAAATATCAAACAATGGTTTAAGTTCTTCGGTAGTTAATTTCAGGCAAGGCCCAATCCAATTGATATCTCCCAACAATTTTTGGAATCATTTAAAGTTTTCAAAGTGTCTAACTGAATGATGAGCTTTAGAGGCCTGACAGTTGTGGCTGACAACCCTATTCCCAGGTATTGTTGGAGACTATCCACCTGTAACTTTTCAGGGGCTATTGTAAGTCTTCAGCCTTTAAGTTCAGTAGTCATGAAACACAATATTTGTTCACTGGGATGACACAGTCAATAAATCTGGGTGCCGGTTGTGGGTAGATCTCAAACCTTGTCTACATATATTTGACATATGGTGGGACTATTAGCCATTCCCTGAGACAAAAACACCCATTTGAATCTTTGATCAGGTTGAGAATGATCAATAGCAGGCAAAGTAAAAGCAAATCTCCAATAATCATCCTTATGTAAAGGTATGGAAAAGAAACAATCCCTCAAGTCCACTATTATAGTGGGCCATTCCCTGGCAATGCTGAAACAAGAGGCAAACCACACTGAATGGGGCCCATAGGACACATTTGATTGTTAACAGCTCAAAGGTCATGAATTAACCTCCACTTTCCTGATTTATTTTTTATAACAAATATGGAAGTATTCCATGGAGAAGTGGAGGACTGTAGATGTCCTGCATCCATTTGTTCCTTAACTAACTTATAAGCAGCCTCCAATTTTTCTTTTGTTAGGGGCCACTGAGGAATCCATTGAGGCTTATCATCCTTCCATTTTATTGGTATAACAGCTGTTTCAGTGGCCCCAACTAAAAACCCAGTCCCTAATTCTTATTAAGATGGTTAATAGGGGAATTGGAAATACTTTCAGTGGTCAATCTAAGATACATTTTGCTTAATACATCTCTTCCCCATAAAGAAATTGGCAATGCACATACATAAGTTTGAAACATTCCACTATGTCCTTCCTCATCTTTCCACCGCAAAGTAGTGGCACTTTGGTCAGGACTTTCAGCTACTCCTAATCCTCAAAGAGTTTGATTTGCCTTGACAACTGGCCAATACTTAGGTGAGTCAAGAGATTTTATTATACTTTTGTCAGCCCCCGTGTCCAGGAGCCCCAAAAATTTCTTCTCTCTGATTTTCAACATTAATAAGGGTCTTTCTTTTAATTCCAAAGCTAAATAAGCCAGTGGCTCACCTGATAATTCTAGCCCCTGTATTCTTCTACTAGAATACAGGTTATGTTGGATAGGCAAAATGAGCATTGGAGCAATTTTCTATCCAGGAGATATAACTGTTATTCCTTTTGGGGAGGAGGCCAGTATTTTAACTTGGCCCGAGAAATCAGGATCAATAACTCCTGGATGAATTATAAATCCTCTTAAACTAGCAGAGCTTTTTCCTAAGATTAATCCTATACACGCCAGACTCAGCAAAACCTTACTTCCTCCATGCCTCATTAGCAGAGTACTACACAGTACATTCATAAGAGGATTAGAGAAAGCCTTAATCAAGGACATTGGATACTCCCCTGAGGTTGAAGAACTCTCCTTTAGGCCACTCCTACCATCACAGATTACTCCTGCTGGGAAAAAAAAAAACTTAAATGATGCCGTCACTGCAAAATGTAGAGAAAATACATAAAATTACATCCCAATTCAAGGGTCAGGAAAAATTCAAAATAGAATTCTGCCCTGGAATGACAAGCAAGCCTGGTCCCACATGTTCATCTCAAGTCAGCCCACAATGCAGAGGCCTGAACTTGATGCTGCTCTCCTCCCTGGAAAAAGAAAAAAATCTGTTACTGGTGCTCTCTCTACATAAACACACTCTCTCCCTGTGTGATGAAAATCACATTCATCACCTTCACTGTGTTGTTTTAAATAATCATATAGACAAACTTGTGTTAGAAATGCACACTTCCTTTCACATTTTTGGCTCATGGAGCCACCATTTCCTATTTATTGGATACATGCCAAGCCAGTCTTATCTTTCAGATATTCAAAATTTGGAAATGAGTAAGATATCCCACTATAAGTTAATTCGTTTTTCTCTGATGCTATGTCCTCACTCCAAGATTTTCAAGAAGATACTTTATGCCAGCTAAAAATTGCCATATTCCATGACAGAGCCTAAAAGAAATTATGCATTCCTGTCCTGAAAAACACAGGTTCCTACTAATTTCTATTGTAGTAAACTTTTCAATGTTGGCACAAAATCCCAGACCACAATCAGCTCCTGAAAGGACAGATTTTCAATTTGGCTTAGACTAGAGGGAAAGCTTCCTGATGACAGGGAAACCATGTCATGTGCAGAGGAAGGACATCAGCTCTGCCACAGCCGGTGGATAAAATTAACCAAGTTCTGGCAAGAGGCAGCTTGTAATAACACCAGTAACTGAGGCCCCACACTCCTTCAGCAAGACTCCCTCTCTCACATGTCCATGAACTACAGAGTAAACTTTCAAAACACATTAGTGTGTGAGGACATCCGATTCAAACACCCATATTCTGGTCCTACACATATAAACTAATGAACATCCAGTAGGTTCCATAAAAAATATTGAGAACAAATTCAAAAAAATCCCACAGTGTTTATCAATCCCAAATTTGTTCGAACATCACCACAGACCAAGGTATCTCAATGGTCAGCCAGTAAATCTATAAGCAACTAATGATACAGAACAGCATTCCCAATGAAATTCATGACATTGTGAGGAAAGATTGAATCACAATCAGATCTAAAGCAAGAGAACATCACATCCTGTAGCTAAAAGTCCAATGTCTGTAACAAGTAACAAAGTGACAGGAGTTTCTATTCCCCTTCCAGATGTTTGTCCACAGCACATGAAATACTCCATTTGAGCCAGAAGCTAT
>PVHP010052228.1:0-11166 GCA_004024765.1 Zapus hudsonius
TGTGTGTGTGTGTGTGTGTGTGTGTGTGTGTGTGTGTGTGTATTATTAACCTGTTTTACAAATGAGAAAGCAAAGGTCCAGAGATCTTAAAGAACAAATTTCACCATCAGTGGTGTCATTGTGACTTTTACCTAGGCAGGGTCATAGTTAATTACAACTGTTTTATGATTCTCCTGTTACATTACAGATATATTTCCTACAGGGGAAAATCTCAATGAAGATGCACATATGGAAGGTTTTGAATTTTAATCACTGCCATTTTCTTAGTCCAGGTTTTTAATCACATCTTTATTACTTTAGTAGCCATTTTGTCTCCGTCTCTCTCTCTTCTAATCCAACTCCACCAGCAATCAAGCTCACTGTGATACTCTGAAGATGTATCTTTCCACTTCTATGTCTTTATGATGTTGTTTATTCTGCACAAAGTATGCACTTTTCTGGCTATTGCTAACTTTCCTTTTGACCTGGAGAGGAGGTGAGATTTTTACTTTATCTTTCACCCAAAAAGTCTATCCTGCTCAGGTACTTACTATCATGACAAAGAGCATTTTAAGGGTTTTTGTACCAAATACTTATCTGAACTCTTGTCCATGATGAAAGAAAAGAAAAATATTAATTAGTGATGTTTATTGCAAACACAATTGGGATCCAGACTTTCTAAACAATGAACTAAAAAAATTAGTTCATAACAATGGCAACTTTTTAAAGTAACTGCTCACTAAGATGTCTGCAGATATTTTTCCCATGTAGCAGATAACTAATCCTGCATTTTATTTTAAAATTTCAATTTCAGTATTATTGAAGTAGCCAAAGGCATTATTTTTTCTCTACACGTTTACTTCATAATGTAATAGCCATTCCGCTTAGCATATGTCTCTTTGGAAAGAAAGCCCTTTTCAAAATCTTTTTTTTTTTTCAAGGTAGGGTCTCTCACTGTATAGCCCAGGCTGACCTGGAATTCACTATGTAGTCTCAGGGTGGCCTTGAATTTAGGGTGATCCTCCTACCTCTACCTCCAGAGTGCTGGGATTAAAGGCATGTGCCACCACGCCCGGCTTCAAAATCTTAAATTGTTTCTTTCTTTCTGGTGCTGGGATATGAACCCATGACCTCACAAATGCTAAACACATGCTGTAGCTCTGAGGTACACCCCTGCCTTTATTTTATTAAAGAATGGATGTGAATTTTTATATAATATAAGCATTGTTTATAGATGCTTTCATTGCCATTGCAATGTTATGGGTTTTTTTTTTTTGTATTCCTTTTTTTCTTTACTTATTTATTTATAAGCAGAGAGAGACAGAGAGAAAGACAGAGAGAGAATGGGTGCACCAGAGCCTCTAGCCATTACAAACGAACTTCAGATGCATGCAACACTTTGTGCAACTAGCTTTATGTGGGTACTGGAGAATCAACTCAGGCTATTATGTTTTGCAGGCAAGTGCCTTAACTGCTGAGCCATCTCTCTAGCTCCTAGCCTTTAAATTAAATAAAAATAGAGGGGGGGGCTGGAGAGATGGCTCAGCGGTTAAGGCACTTGCCTCCAGTGCCTAAGGCCCCAGGTTCAATTCCCCAGTACCCACATATACCAGACCCACAAGGTGGTGGCCCTGGTGTGTTCTCTCTCTCTCTCTCTCTCTCTCTCTCTCTCTCTCTCTCTCTCTCTCTCTCTCTGCTTGAAAATGAATAAATAAAATATTTTTTAAAAATTTTTAAAAAGAAATATAGAGGGTACATACTTTTGCTTAGTTTGCAAACTATTAATGTCATAAATGCAGCATGCAATCTTTTAGAAGCCAATAAAACACATACTGGTCATTAATAAGTAGTAGATTATAAATTAACATAAAGCATTTATCACATGTGTTCTAAAAGTGTCATGGATTATAACCCTCACCATGGTTTTGGAACCATTACTATAAAATCATAATTCCTTTGCTTAATGCATTTGATGGCTCCAAGTAAAGCTTGCCCATAAGAGCCAAAATTCCATTTATTAAACTGATAAGAACAGATACTACACTTGATCTTAGCCAAAAGGCCGAGAAGCGATCCCATTTATATATTAATGTAACCAGTTTATCTTTAAGCATAATACTAAGTAAAGTGATCTTTGACCTCCAAGAAAAATAAGAGGAAATAGGACTAGCGATATTAGCTTTTTGGAGCTGGTAGAATTCTTGCCTAGCATGTACTAAGGTCCTGAGTTCAATCCCCAGCAGTGCCCAAAAGATGGTGGTGGAGAGATAGTTTAGGTCTGCTGAAATACTGAAGATCAGGGACTGGGAGTGCAGTGTGCACAGTGGTAAAGTACTTGCGTGGCATGCGTGCATGAGACCCTGAATTTGTACCCCAAACCCACATGCATTTAAAATCCAATATAAGATAAAAGCAACAAATGAATAATAAAAAGTACCTTAAAGTTAAACTCTTAGTCAAACCAACTAATCACAGTGGAAAAGTCCATTAAATGTTACATTAAGTAATTAGTACATTTTTATATTCTTTCATAGGTCAGAATTATCAAACCATGAAACTGAAGTTCTTATTTCCCCAAGGACTAGAAAAGATTTTAATTAATTAAGCTTTCCATATTGAGAATTTCCTTGGTTTAAGAAAGCTTTTTATTTTACTCTTAACTTTTCTAAGTGGTTGTCAAATAAATATGGCCATGCGTAGCTTTTGTGTTTAATGCAGACTGTGAAAAAAAATTATTATACTTATTTAGTTCCTTCAGCATATATGATCAGTTATATTCAAGTAAGATATTAAATTATTTGACATCTTATAATATGCCTAGTTTATAGTAAATCCTAAAAATATATTTTTATATTAAAATTTATATAAAAAAACATATTTTTAAACCTGACATCAATGAATTTCATTTTTTTTACTTGTTTTCTACCTTATTACAGATGACTAAGTGGCAAAATAATTTTGCTATAATTACAGTAGTAATTACTATAATTTTGGTGAATAAAATTTATTTACCAAAAAAATAATATTTACCATGTGCCAAATACTGTATTAAATACTGTTTGTACAAAAATTTGAATGTTCCATTTCTCAAGAAGTTTGCAGTTTAGGGCTGGAGAGATGGCTCAGAGGTTAAAGGCACTTGCTTGCAAAGCCCTATGGCCTAGGTTCGATTCCTCAGTACTCATGTAAAGCCAGATGCAAAAAGTGACACATGCATCTGGAGTTTGTTTGCAATGGTAGGAGGCCCTGGTATGCCCATTCATTCATTCATTCATTCTTTCTTTTTCTCTCTCTCCATCTTCCTGGAGCTGCTGTCCATCAGTGAGTTCCAGTGATTCTCTGAACTCTACCTCCCCCTCTTACCACCACTGGGTTTACAGATGTGACCTGTGAATTTCAGGTTAGATATGCCTGAAATAAAGTATAGTTTCTGTATCATAAACTAAATTATCAGTGTAGTGTTTAAGTGTGGGATATGAGTTACCTATATAAGAATCATCTGAGGCTTGAGAGATTGCTCAGTGGTTAAGGTCCTTGCCTGCAAAAAACATCTGGGATTCATTTGCAGTAGCTGGAGGCCGTGGTGTGCTCATTCTCTCTGTCTCTCTTCTCTTTATCACTCTCTGCTTGCAAATAAATAAATATTTTTTTAAATTACAAACTCCAGAAGCATGTGCCATTTTGTGCATCTGGCTTTATGTGGTTACTGGGGAATTGAACCTGGGTCAGCAGACTTTGCAAGCAAGTTCCTTTAACCACTGAGCCATCTCCCCAGCCCCTCCAATCATTTATGGGAAGGTGGCTCAGTGATTAAAGGTATTGCTTACAAAGCCTGGTGTTCTGGGTTTAAGTCCCTAGTACTTGTGTTTGGCATTTGTTTGCAGCAGCAGGAGGCCCTGGCATAACCACATACATGCAAATAAATAAAAATGCTAAAACATCTTATATTCAGGCTGTAGCCAACTGTATTTACACCATATATTCCCAATTCTTTTGGGGGGGGGCTTTTTAAGACAGGGTCTCTTTCTGTAGTGCAGGCTGCCCTGATCTCACTAAGTACTGAGCCTAGAGCCTGCACATGCTAGGCAAGCACTCTAACGCTGAACTATATCCCTACTCTACATTCCCAGTTTCCAATCCAAGTGTTTTGACAAAATTAGAATTCCTTTCACAAACTCACTGATCTACCCAATTTATCTTCCTAATGTGTCATAATCGCAAAGTAAAATGTATTCCCTACTGCAAATTTTGAGTGAAGCCACACTAAGCATGATTCTTGAAATTTTATCTATCACACTATATATTAAATGTTTGTTCATTATTTACATTATTTCACATCTACACATTTATTTCATTAGTATGCTAATTTAGTTTTATTTTAAATAAATGGTAAAATTATGTGGATACCAAGAATTTTTTTTTTTTTTTGGTTTTTCGAGGTAGGGTCTCACTCTAGCCCAGGCTGACCTGGAATTCACTATGTAGTCTCAGGGTAGCCTTGAACTCACAGCAATCCTCCTACCTCTGCCTCCCAAGTGTTGGGATTAAAGGCGTGCGCCACCACACCCGGCCAAGAATTGTTTTAAAGTAATTTCTTTATGACTTATTGACAGTAAATACTTGATTCGTATACTCATTCTATATAGAAATATACCTGGGGCTGCCTACAATTTTCTTAGGCAAAAGGAGTCACAAGTAAAAAAAAGTTTAAGAAACGCTGATCTAGAGTGTTTGTGACAGGATCTTGCTATATAATGAACATGAGATTCATTTGCAGCCTCAACCTCACAAGTGCTGGAGATACAGGTATATACTATCATGTCCAGCTGGAATTTGCATTTTTCTAAAATATTTATTTGTAAGTAGAGAGAAGGGGAGAGAGAGAGATAAAAGAGAGACAGACATACTGGGCATGTCAGGGCCTCCAGCTGCTGCAAATGAACTCCAGATGCATGCACCACTTTGTGCATCTGGTTTTATATGGGTACTAGGGAATTGAATCTGGGTTGTTAGGCTTTGTAGGCAAGGGCCTAAATCACTGAGCTTGCCTGTGGGGTTGGGAAGATGGTTCAATGGATAAAGCACTTGCCAAACAACACTTAGTACCTGAGTAGGGATCACCAGGGCATAATAAGAACCAGTTGCTGTAGCAAGCTTCTCTAATCTCAGTGCACCTAAGGCAAAAATGGATTCAGAGAAACAGAATTTCCTAGAAGTTTATAAAAGGAGTCATGAACAATGAGAGACCTTGCCTCAACACAAGTTCTCTGATCTTCACACATGTGTTGTGACATGCATATATGCCTACACACAACACCCCCAAATAAATAAATAAGTAAATAAATAGATGCTTTTAAAAATTAAAAAATAAGGGCTAAGTAGATTGCTGAGTGATTCAAAGCTCTTTTTTGCAAGAGTTTGATTCCCCGACAGTCTGGTAAAGCTAGACACAAAGTGACACAGGCATCTGTGATCCCAATGTGCCTTCAGCAATGAGAGGCAGAGCCAGGAGAATCCAGAATTGTACATACAAGCTAGACTGGTGCATACATGGCGGCAAAACGAGAGACACCCTGTCTCAAAAAGAGGTAGAAGGGGAGTACAAACACTCCAAGGCTCTCCTCTCATCTCACACATACACAGAAACTTTAAGGTAGGAAAATGTCAAAAATTTGGAGGTGAATACTAAGTAGGGACATAACACGTGTGGATCAAATTTAGAAATGGCACAAAGCTTGGGCTGAAGAGATTGCTTAGTGGTTAAGGCGTTTGCCTGCAATGCAGAAGGACACAAATTCGATTCCCCAGTGCCCATATAAAGCCAGATGCATAAAAGGGCACATGCATCTGGAATTCATTTGTAGCGCCTGGAAGCCCTGGTACTCCTATTCTCTCTCTCTCTCTCTCTCTCTCTCTCTCTCTCTCTCTCTCTCATAAATAAAATGTTAAAAAAACTGAATTTAAAAAAAAAAAAGAAATGGCACAAAGCTTGATGGACTTTTATGCAAACAATGAAAAATACTTTGGAAGTTTGTAGTAACAGTAATGTAATAGAATCCTTTAAATAAGAACTTTAATATAACTAAATATATAATCCTGCATTTGAATTGGGAAAAAGTGAAAGAAGAATTGAGGAAGGATAGCCTGATGGCAGCACTTGTGACAGAGGGAAGTTTACTATTGGTAGACAAATTAGCAACATGATTTGCCTGCCAAAATTCAATTAGATTTGCCAAGGTTGGTTAGGCCACACTTGGCATGCATCCAGATTTAGGTACCACATTTGAAGAGACTGGCATATTTCCAAAAGGACAGCAGTGTCCACTATTTGTCGTGTGGAAGAAAGGATTAGACTTAATCTGAGACATCAAACAGCACTGGGACTAAAGATGGGAAGATGGATTTCATTCCAAAAGAAAGAATTTTTCATGAGTAAACAAGTCTTGAGAGGGAGTAATTGATGTGTGTAGACTTTGAGCAATGATACTGTACAACCCCCCCACCTACTCAAGTTCAAGTGTCTTAAGCTATTAGTATCTTTCTGTATGCTTATGTGTATATCTTCTTTAGGAAAAAAAAGTCTTTTGAAGTCCATTACCCATTTTTAAAATATTTTATTTATTCATTTTTCAAGCAGAGAGAGAGAGAGAGAGAGAGAAAGAGAGAGAGAGAGAACACCAGGGCCACCACCTTGTGGGTCTGGCTTATGTGGGTCCTGGGGAATTGAACCCAGGGCCTTAGGCACTGGAGGCAAGTGCCTTATCCGCTGAGCCATCTCTCCAACCCCATTACCCATTTTTAAATTTGGTTTGTCTCTCGAGTTTTAAAGCATATATTCTAAGTATAAAAACCTTAGGAGATAGATAATTTGTAAATTTTAATGATGGGTATGGCTGCCTGAGTCTTGGATTGTTTTAAGTAGCTATACTCCCAGCTCCATAATCTGTGATTATTTTCTTTTCTTCACTTGCTTTCTTTTCCTCTTCTCCACCCTTATCCTCTCATTCCCATCCCCTCCTCCCATCTTTCCTTCCTTCCTTTTTTTTTCTCCCCCTTTCGGCTGAGAATCAAACCAGGGCCTTGCACATGCCAGTCAAGTTCTCTACCAGCCCTTCTCTTTCTCTTTCTCTTTCTCTTTCTCTTTCTCTTTCTCTTTCTCTTTCTCTTTCTCTTTCTCTTTCTCTTTCTCTTTCTCTTTCTCTTTCTCTTTCCCTTTCCCTTTCTCTCTCTCTCTCTTTCTCTTTCCCTTTCTCTCTCTCTCTCTTTCTCTTTCTCTTTCTCTTTCTCTTTCTCTTTCTCTTTCTCTTTCTTTCTTTCTTTTTTTTTGAGGTAGGGTTTCACTCTAGCCCAGGCTGACCTGGAATTCACTATGTAGTCTCAGGGTGGCCTTGAACTCATGGTGATCCTCCTACCTCTGCCTCCTGAGTGCTGGGATTAAAGGCGTGCGCCACCACGCCCAGCTCACTTTCTTAATAGTATATTTGCAACACAGATGTTTTCAGATTTTTTTTTTTTTGGTCTGTTTTTGTTTTCTGAGACTTGATTTCATTGTGTGTTATTGACTATGCTATTGTACAGGGTTGTTTGAAACTTCTGAGCTCTAGGGGTTTATCTTCCTGCCTCAGCCTTGTGAGGGCTAAGAGCACAGAAATGCATCACAACAATTGGCTTTTGTTTCGATACAGTCCAATTAATATGTTTGTGTCTTGTGTCTTTTGTGTTGCCTAATTCCAAATGTAAGATTTTATGTCTTCTAAAAGTTTTGTAGTTTTAGCTCTTGCATCTAGGTCTATGATCCATTTTGAGATGATTTCGTGTTTGCTGAGGGTGGAGCCCAATCATTCAGTTGTCATAGCACCATATGTTGAAAAATTTGTTTTTTCCCCCATCAAAGTGTCCTGGCACTCAAAGTTTTAAAGGAACAGTACAACTTTTCTTCTTTTTAATGAGTGTGTGTGAGTGTGTGAGTGAGCCACCACGCCCGGCTTCTAACTCTTCTTTTTAATAAAAATGAAACTATGGACATAGGATTCAAGCAGTGCATCATTGTGCAACCCTTATCTGTTTTGTAAGTTCCCGTCTAGTCCCTTTTCCCACAGGCATACATTTTAGAGTTGCAATTATACTATATTATGTATTCTGTCCTTTTCATTTGATATATAATAGACATTTTTCATATTGCCATGTAGAGCTCCGTGTTTTTGCCTATAGGCCATGTTTCATCTGCAGTTTATACATAATTTGATATATCAGTCCTCTATTTTCCAAAATTTGAGTTTCCTGTATTTTTTTGTTATGTAAATAACATTGCAATCATCATCTTTGTGCATAAACTAGTAGTCTTCGATTGGATAATTTTCTTAGATGAATTCCCAGGAAGATTTCTTGCAAACATATTGAAAGCCAACTAGACACTGGTTATGCAATTTTGATTTTGAGAATTGTTGGCCCATTTAATATAATTTGTAACTAACGTTGACCTTTGACTATGGCTCAAGCAATTTTCCAAATAGTTTTGGAGCAGAATTGTATTTATTTATTATTTTTTTTAAAATGCCTTTGTGTAAAGCCCGGCATGGTTGCTCACGCCTTTAATCCCAGCACTAGGGAGGCAGAGGTAGGAGGATCACCATGAGTTCTAGGCCACCCTGAGACTACATAGTGAATTCCAGGTCAGCCTGGACTAGAGCGAGACCCTACCTCGAAAAACCAAAAAAAAAAAAAAAAAAAAATGCCTTTGTGTGTGTGTGTGTGTGTGTGTGTGTGTGTGTGTGTGTGTGTGTGTGTGTATACGTGCGTGAATGTAAGAGGACAACACTGGGTGTTGGTCCTCACCTCCCACCTCAATTGAGACAGTTTCCTGTTGCTCACAGATGCGTACTATCAGGGTAGCTGGCCCATGAACTCAGGGGATTGTTTTGTCTCCATCTTCCTTCTCACCACTGGTGTTCTGGGATCACAGATTAGCTAGCACTAGTGCATCCATCTTTACCTGGCTCTGGGGATTAGAACCTGATCCTTACACTTGTCCAGCAAGCACTTGTACCCACTGAGCTATTTTCCGAGTTCCAGAATTAATTACTTGATTTGGTTTTTTAAAAAAATATTTTATTTATTCATTTTCAAGCAGAGAGAGATTGAGAGAGAGAGAAAGAGAGAGAGAGAGAGAACGCACACCAGGGCCACCACCTTGTGGGTCTGGTTTATGTGGGTCCTGGGGAATTGAACCCAGGGCCTTAGGCACTGGAGGCAAGTGCCTTAACTGCTGAGCCATCTCTCCAGCCCTTGATTTGGTTTTTAAATTAATTAATTAGTATGGGTGCCTGTGTCTCAGAGGTCCAAGGACAAGTCTGAGGTTCTGTGTTTTTTTATGTAAACTGGGCGGGCATGGTGGCATACTTCTTTAATCCCAGCTTTCGGGAGGCAGAGGTAGGAGGATCACTGTGAGTTCAAGGCCACCCTGAAACTATATAGTGAATTCTAGGTTAGCCTGGGCTAGAGCGAGACTCTACCTTGAAAAAAGAAAACACATGTGTACCATGATACACACACAAATAGATAAATTTTAAAGGGAGTCAAAAGATTGACTCTTCTTTATATATTTATGATTTTTGTCATTTGTGGAGTCCATGAACTGATCATTTGATCCTGTTTCCATCTGTAACTGTCATTCTAAAGGATTTAGAGAGCATATAGAACCAACACAGTGGGCAAATGCTTTGGTGAAAAAGAAAATGGTTGGCCAGGCGTGGTGATACATACTTATAATTATTCCCAGGTTTCAAGATGCCAAGGCTTGAGGATACAAGTGAATGTCAGCCAGAGCTACATAATGAAACTTTTTCTCAAAAGAGAAAATGGAAAATGAACTTAGAATCTTTCATACCTACATGTAAATCTAAATTTCTAGATGCCTTTTATTTTTTGAGACAAGGTCTAATGTAATCCAGTCTCAAACTTGCTCTGTAGCCAAGGATGAATTTAACTTCTGATCCCCTGTCTCCTCCTCTCCAGTGCTAGGATTATAGACATTTTCCATCATCCCTGTATTATGAGGTGCTGGAGATCAAGCCTATAGCTTCCTGTATGCTAGGCAAACATTCTACAACTGAGCTTTCCCAAACTTCTAGAGGTCTTGAGTGTAGATATTTTACTATGTTGAAGAGAATATGCACATTAATATTTTAAAAAATATTTTATTTATGTCTGTCTGCTTGAATGCATGCATGCATGTATTTGTATGTGTGTGTGTGTGTGTGTGTGTGTGTGTGTGTGAGAGAGAGAGAGAGAGAGAGAGAGAGAGAGAGAGAGAGAGAGAGAGAGAGGGAGAGAGGGAGAGAGGGAAAAAGAACATGGGTACACTCTGGCCTCTAGATGCACATGCCACTTTGTGCGTCTGGCTGTACATGGGTACTGGGGAATTGAACTCAGGCCAGCAGGCTTTGAATGCAAGTACCTTTAACCACTGAGCTGTCTCCTCAGCCTCACAATAATACTTCTAATTCAGACATCCAATTCATATAGAATGTATATTTAGCTAATTGTATTCCAGAGTTAGTAGCAATTTTTATTGTAGACTAGGTGTGTTTGTTTGAAATATAAGGAAAATCTCAATTATAACAATAAAACCATGCTTAAGAAATGGTAATTTTCACCAGGCATGGTGGCGCAAGCCTTTAATTCTGGCACTTGGGAGGCAGAGGTAGGAGGATCACCACGAGTTCAAGGACAGCCTGAGACTACATAGTGAATTCCAGGTCAGCCTGGGCTAGCATGAGACCCTACCTCGAAAAACAAAACAAAACAAAAAACTAAAGAAAAGGAAATGGTAATTTTGAAATTTAATCTTTTTTTTTAAAAAATGGGTTCTGCTGCATGTAGAGATAACAATTTTCTTTAAAACACGAAATGTCAGTTCTCTACACACTTATTCCAGATTCCTATTTTTATAGTCCATCAAACTGTATAAAATTCTTTCCTTGATTTTCATCCAAAGAGACTGTTTCCTCAGGATGAGCATGGTAACTGGCATTATTTGTTTGCTAGACACAGAATGAGCCTCTGCGGTCTGGGAGATCAGTATCTCTCAACGTGAAAGAGCTTCATGGGTAATTATGCGGCAAGAAGGGTACATTTACTTAGCAAAAGCAGTTCATTTCCACCAAATGCCAACTTTCTGATTTTTTT
>PVHP010052229.1:0-11174 GCA_004024765.1 Zapus hudsonius
CCACCACAGTCATATTGTGGAGGATCCATATGGAACCCTGCAGAGAAGGACGGGATGAACAAGGGACCCATAGCCACAGCCATTCAACCAACTCAGGATAAGCCAAATGTGTTTGTGTTTTTCAGGATGCAACGAGAGAGCTGTGGCCCATCTAACCCTACCAACCCACCGTAGGCCGATGGCTGAGATCCTGGCAAGAAAGGAGCCACCACAGTCATATCGTGAAGGATCCACAGATGAACAAGGGACCTATAACCACAGCCATTCAATCAACACAGGATAGGCCAATGAGACAGAAACCAAGGATTTTCGACACAAGGACCCCTAAACTCGCAACATTAAGGCAGCCTTAATACCCACCACGACTCAGGGAACTGAGCGGAAGAGGGGGCGGAAAGATTGTGAGAGCCGTGGTGGGGGAGACTGTCTGGAGGCATGGCACCCATCAGTAACAACACACTTGGGCCAGGAAGACCAGGCTGAGTACTAGGATATCCAGGATCCCTTGCCACAAGGACTAATACAGACAGTCCACGGAGGAGGATATCCAACTGATCAGGGAGGGGGAGGGGGGAATTGGAGAATTTGGGATAACAACTCATGGTTTGCCCACTAAATAATGTAACTCATTATGGACAATAAATTTATATTAAAAAAACAATCTAGAAGGTCAGACTAACTGCTTTTCAATTCAGGGTTATAAAGATACTAAATTTCTATTCTCTACTTAGCTTAAACTTGTTTGAACCAATACCCAAGTCATTTTCAAACAGTCATGTAACAATTACAAACTGTCAAGCAGTATAAAAAAGTCAGAATAGAGAATAGAATTTCTTAGTGATACAAACTTATAGAACAATGCCTGTTTGGCAAGAGCTTAGTTCTATAATTTGCTAAATATTAAATCAATTTTCAGCAGTAGAATGGATGATAGATAAGTAGATTGATCAATCAACCAATCAACTGATTGATTTTTGTGGTCCTGAGGATGGCACCCAGGCCCTTCAGCATGTCTGGCAAGTATTCTACCACTGAGGTATATCCCTAGTCTATATTAAAATTTAACCAATACCAGTTTAATGAATATTTGAAAGAATGTATTCTAAACTTCTTGAATTGACATAGAAATTCTGCAGTGAACAACTTGCAAATGAGCCATGCTCTTTCATGTGTCCATAAGATTTCTGAACACTGGCCTATGCCCTCCTCACCCAACTGGAGAAATTTAGCCTCCAGAATTCTAAGAAATGCCTAATGCCCCCTCTTGCTGAAGATGCCTTTCAGTGCTACCTTTTCCTCTTAAATCTTTTCTTTTGAAACAATACCAAGTTTGTAGAAAAGCTGCAAAAAATAACACAAATAGCTCTTGTATATTCTGAATTGTTAATTCTTAACATTTTGGCACATACTTCATTGTTTCCTAGTATATGTACAATCTCCAGCCCACCCCAAATTATTTGAGAATTTTACTTACTATCCACTTAGTTCTTTGTGGAGGAAAGGAAACTATTGCTGAATGGCTTTTGTAATGCATGGAAAAGTCAAATGTATCATAAATTACTTTCAAATAGTATCAGATCTCTTGCAGAGTCCCTCCTGTGATCTCATCTTGTGTGGCCTGGACCCCAACATGAGTTCTGATTCTTTGGATGGGGATGGGAAAACAACTAACCCTGTTCCCCACTCGTCTCTGCCTTATGAATTTTTACCTAGTTACACTGACAACCTTCCTATGGTTTTAAACCCACCATACGTATTTATACCCTGGACCTACCATGTGGGGCTCTTGCTAACTTTTCTCTAACCTTCCTCCATGGGAAAACATGCAGCAGATGCCATGTGTGTTCCTCTCTTCTAAGCTCTCTCAGTTTGTTCTCTGACTTCCCTCCACAGGAAAACACATAGTGAATGTCAAGTGTATTTATCCTAAATTTCACCTTCCACTTGCAGCCTCCTCTAATCTTTCCTCAGAAGACTGTTTCTTTCTCATAGATGCCACATGCCTGTGGCTTCACTCCAACTACCCTTTAAGTACATTCTGATGTCTCTTTTTTTTTTAAATATTTCATTTATTCATTTTTCAAGCAGAGAGAGAGAGAGAGACAGAGAGACAGAGAGACAGAGAGAACTCACCAGGGCCACCACCTTGTGGGTCTGGCTTATGTGGGTCCTGGGGAATTGAACCCGGGGCCTTAGGCACTGGAGGCAAGTGCCTTACCCGCTGAGCCATCTCTCCAGCCCTCTGATGTCTCTTTAAATAAGCCTCAGTTTCTTTTAGCTTGCCATGTGTTCATGGCCCCACTCTAATCCTTCCCTGGAATATCAGTTTCTTCTAGCTCTCCACACACTCCCAGCTTTACACCAGATTTTCCCTAAAATTTCAATCTTTCTTAAATATGTTTTCCACGTGAAAATGTGTTCTGGCCTTCCTTCCCAGATCCCAATTCCCCTTAAATAAACTCCACAATTTGTGATTTCTCTCCAAATAAACTCAATAATTTATTAAAAAAATAGTATCAGTTCCTTTAAATATAGTAGCTTAGAATAAGTATATTCTTTTACAGATCAGAGTGAAGTTGAGATAAACTTCAGGAGACTTAATATCAATAAAGCTCTATTAGCTAATCTACAGCATAGATTCCAATTTTGTCGACTGTCTCAATAAAGTCTTTTAGTGAATTTTGTCCTGCTAAAGGGTCAGCCCATGTTACTCTAAGCTATCCTGTTTATTGCCTCTTACTCTGCAGAGTTCCTCCGCTTTTATATATTTTTTTCTCACTCTAGCCCAGGCTGACCAGGAATTCACTATGTAGTCTCAGGCTGGCCTTAAACTCGTGGCAATCCTCCTACCTCTGCCTCCTGAGTGCTGGGATTAAAGGTGTGCACTTTTATTTTTTATGACTCTTCCAAATAAATAATACACACATCACTAGGATGAACCCCTTCATACATAATACTCATATGAACATTTTTCTGACTCCCTTGGGCAAAGCTACCTCTGACCTCAGTTATTCCGTACTACTAATACTTGTAAAATTTTTAAATTAGAACACAAAGAATTAGATTTAATTATGACATGCTCACACATACTTTGTTTTTGTTGTTCTCTTCCCCACTTGCCTCCCCTGCTCTCCTGTCTCCCTGCTGCTGGTCCCCTTCCCACCCTTCTGCTTTCATGCCCCACGCATTCTATTATTCTCCTTTCCCTTCCCCCCTTAAAAGCTTTCTTCCCCTCTCATGGCCCCCTTTCTAGTTTCATGACCTACACATATATAAAAGTCAAAATCCAGGCTCCACATATAACAGAAAGCATGTGGCAGTTTGAATCATATGTTCCCCATACACTCATGTGCTTTGACTGCTTACTGGGCCCCCAGCTGATGGCAATGTGGGAGGTGGCACCTTGCTGGATGAAGGAGGTGTGTTCTTCCTAGTGGTGGGCTTTAGAGTGTTACAGCCCGATCCCCCTTGCCAGAACTCAGCTCACTCTCCTGCTGATGTTTTCCATCCGCTGTGGCAGAAGTGATGTCTAGCTTCTGCTCTACTATCTTTTCCCTGACATCATGAAGCTTCTTCACAAAATCACAAACTCCATAAAGAATGAGAACATGAGAGAAAATGTACAATTTTCATCTTTCTGGGCTTGGATTACCTTTCTCAGTATACTTAATTTGTGTTTCTTTTGGAATATCCTTATGTCTCCATCAATTTTGGAAGAGTTTTGGTGGATTGGAAACTTTAATATCAGGACCTGAAACATATCATTCCATGATTTTCTAGCTTTTAGTGTTGCTAATAAAAGATCTGAACTTATTCTGATTTCTTCCCTATGTTGGTTGGTGTTTTTCCCTTACAACTTTTAGCATTGTTTCTTTCTTTGTATTTGTGACTTGACTATGATGTGTCATGGAGAGGTTCTCTGGTTGTATGTACTTAGGGTTCTAAATGTCTTCTGTGTTGACTTCTCTCTCTCTAGGTTTGGGAAGTTTTCTGCTATGATTTCATTGAATAAACCTTCAATTCCTCTCCATGTTAGTTACTTCTACCCCATGAATTCCAAAGCTTGGTGTCTTAAATGTGCCCCATACTTCTTGGAAACATTGTTCATGTTCCTTTAAAAATTTATATGTGTTGGTGTGAATTATTGTCTTGACTTTCATTTCTGAGATTCAATCTTCTGCATGGTCTTGCCTGTTTGTACTGCTCTCTGCTGTTGTTTTTGTTTGAATAATTATTTCTTTCATTCCTAGAATGCCTGCTTGGTTCCTTTGCAGTGCTTCGATTTCCTTGCTAAATTTATCCTCCATGTTTTGGACTTTTCATTTGCAATTTGTTTAGTTTGATTCACTTTGGAGATTACTTTGTCAAGATCTTGATAATGTTTCCTGGTTATTTGAGCCTTCCATGCGGTCATTAATCATTTTCAGAAGTAGGATTCTGAATTCCTTCTCTGACATTTCTCTATCACACGGCTATGGCTTCCATTGTAGGGGAGTTAGGAGGCTGGGAATGGGTTGAGTGGGTTGATCTCATATTCTTTGTGCTTCTTTGTTGTGTTTCCCATGTCTGATCCAGATTTAACTTCCCCTTCTTCTTTTTTTTTGGTTTTTCGAGGTAGGGTCTCACTCTAGCCCAGGCTGACCTGGAATTCACTATGTAGTCTCAGGGTGGCCTCGAACTCACGGCGATCCTCCTACCTCTGCCTCCCGAGTGCTGGGATTAAAGGCGTGCACCACCACGCCCAGCTAACTTCCCCTTCTTAGTACCAGCTGTCGGTTTGGGTTTGCTTTGTTCTCTGCGGGACCCGCTATAGACCACTTCACTAGTGACTGTAGTGCTCACTTTGTCGTCAGTCTGGTTATGCTTAGATGTAGATGACCCTTTTGTATTACCCTTGTGTCCGTGGGTGGAGCTTACCCTTAGAAGATGCTGGCACATTGACTGTGGCTCCCCTGGGTGCCAAGGCCTTCCTTCCACTGATAATGTTGGCTAGAAATCCCCTTTGCAAGCCATGTTCCAGGGCCTGCTTGTACAGAGTCACTGCCTGAGACCACTGTCTTGTGTCCTGAAGGTCTGTGTGGACAAGGGCACACAGGCCTGCCTATCTCAAGCACTTAATGCTGGGAATGTAGTCACACATACATGTATGCATGAACAATGACAAAGCAAACGCTGCATGATGTTAATTGCTGATGAATCTGAGTAAAAGGAGACATTGTACTGTTTTTGAAGCTTTTCTAGTTTTTAGAGCAAAAGGTTTAAAAAATTACCTTAAAGAAACTTTATTTGATCTTGAAATATTAGCTTCTCCTTTGCAATGAGCCTCACTAAAGGTATTAATATTTTCTATTAAGCTTTAAACTAAAGACATCTTGAGAGAGACAATTTTTATTCTATCACTGAATTTCAAGGAAATGTACAGGGAGTTACGACAATAAGATAATGCTACTTTGGCTTAAATAAATCAATTCTGGAGTGAGAGAGTATATGTGTTTTTAATAATAAAGGATAGACACAGACTTTATTCTTTATAATTATAGTTACTTGTAAATAGGGAAGTGAACTTCTTGCCTTTTGCATAAAACTGAAGTATATTTTAAGAAAAAAAATGCTAAAATCTTTTCCAAAATTTTGTAGAAATACTTAAAATTTATCTTAGAAAAAAATAAAAGGGGCTGGAGAGATGGCTCAGCAGTGGGTGCTTGCCTGCAAAACCTAATGATCTGAGTTCAGTTCCCCAGCACCCACATAAAGCCAGATGCACAACAGGGGCACATGCGTCTGGAGTTCATTAGCAGTGGCAGGGGGCCCTGGTGCACCCATTCTCTCTCTGATTCTTGTTTCTCTCTGCTTGCAAATAAATAAATAAATAAATAAAATAAAAATAAATTAAAAAGTGGTTTGTGATCAACCTCAGGCAGGGACTTAAATTTGAAAAAAAAAAAAAGAAAAACATTATAACTTTTAACACCCAATATGAATGGACTGGAAATGTGGCTTTATGTGTATAAAGTGCCTGTTAGCATCCATAGACTAGTTCTGAGTTCAATTCACAGTACCACATAAACTTGGCTGTGGTGATGCATGCCTCTAATTCCAGCACTTGGGTGATGGAGACAGGAGGAACATAAATTCAAGGTCATCCTTGGCTACATAGCAAGTTCAAGGCCAGTTTGGGCTACATGAGACACATTCTCTAAAAAGAAGAAAGAAGGGGAGGGGAGGGGAGGGGAGGGGAGGAAGAAAGAGAGAGAGAAAGAAGAAAAAAGAAAAAGTCAGGCATGGTGGTGCATGTCTTTAGTCCCAGTACTCAGGAGGCAGAGATAGGAGGATCGCCATGAGTTCGAGGCCACTATGAGACTACATAGTGAATTCCAGGTCAGCCTGGGCTAGAGTGAGATCCTACCTCGATCAAACAAAACAAAACAAAACAAAACAACAACAACAACAAAAAACACCCTGCCACAAGTAACAGTAATCCAACAATGTACTTCAAGATAACTTTAGGCAACTATGTATTGTACTGTAATTTCTCATTTTATAGTTGTTTTTTCTAAGAGTATAGCAACAGCTACTTCTTAAATATTTTTATGTATTTATTTGCAAGGAGACAGGGAGGGGGGAGGAGGGAGAGAGAATGGAGGTGCCATGACCTCTAGCTGCTGCAAACGAACTTCAAATGCATGTGCCACTTTGTGCAGTTGGCTGTATGTGGGTACTAGGGAATCAAATCCAGGTAGATAGCCTTTGTATGCAAGTACCTTAACCACTGAGCAATCTCTGCAGCCCATTATAGCTGTTATTCATCTTGCTTTATCATAATTCTAATTTTGATAAATAAAATTCAAATAATGTTTACTTGCTAGGTTTACAAGTCTTTCTTGGTAGATTACTGTACCAAGTACAGTAGTTAATTTTTGTGTATGTATTTGTATGTTTGTGGGCGATATCTTGAGTCATATGGTCAGCCTTCTTTCTTACGGTTCTTGTGCCAAGGTAACATACAATGGAACTTATTTTGGATTAGTACTAAGCCAAAACAATTATCACAAAACACAACCATATTAATGGGAGAAAATATTTACAAATCATGTATCTCAGAAGGGGTTAATAGTCAGATTATATAAAGAACTCCTACTATGCACAACAAAATCAACTTGATTTAAAAAAAACGGACAAAGACTTAAATGGACATTTTCCCAGAGAAGACCTAGAAATGACTAACAAGCACATGAAAAATATTCAATTAATACCTAGGGAAATTCATAGTAACTAAAAGGTGGGAGGAACTAGATGTCTACCAAAAAATGACTATAGGGCTGGAGAGATGGCTTAGCGGTTAAGGCACTTGCCTCCAGTGCCTAAGGCCCCCGGTTCAATTCCCCAGTACCTACATAAGCCAGACCCATAAGGTGGTGGCCCTGGTGCTCTCTCTCTCCTCTCCCCTCTCTCTGTATCTCTTTGCTTGAAATGAATAAAATATTTTTTAAAAATGAATATAACATTTAAAAGTGGTGTGTACACTTATAGGGATTGTATTTGTAAGCTTCACTTACACGATAGGTATTGATGTACTACTTAATGTTCTTCCATTGTTCTGAACCACAATTTATATTTCTCTGGTTAAAAGTGTGATGTCACTACAGAAAGCACTTGTCATGGACATGTCTGTATATGACTCTTCGTACATAAACACAAGTGCTTTATTTCTTTATAGAGCATATATTCAGAGATTAAACTGTTAATAGTATACATAGCCTCAAATTTAATCATATCAAGCAAATTTCCAAACTGGTTTGTATAGTTTATACCAACTATCAGAATGCTTGAGAATTAAATGCTTCTCTTCTACATATTTTCATACTTCTAAATTTCTGTCATCTGGTTACATGTAATGGCATCTTGTGGGTTCAATTTGTATTTCCCTAATTACTAATTACTTTGAATATACGATGAATGGGCTTTTGTGGAGTTATTCGAATTTTTGTCATGTAAGTATCTTCTCTCCTGAGGCTTATCTTTCCATTCCACATTTCTATTGGTTCTTACTGTTGCTGTGCATTAGTTAAAATTAAAGATTCTGAAGCTTTTAGCTTCATTGATCAGACATGGATAGTTTCCTTAGTCATCCTTTGAAGATTTAAGCCTCCTAGAAATAAAAAAGTATCTGCTGCCTTTTGACAAGCAACAGAACCAATCAATGAGTACTTTTCTCATTTTAAGTGCCTTAGAGGTTTCCTTTCATCTTTAAAAGGCAGCAATGCTTACCAAAGTAGTCAAAAGTAGTCATGTGAAAAAAAAAAGATTTGCACCAACTCCAGGTAACACATAAGTGTTTTTGCCTACTTTCAAATTGTTTTATCATTTTTCAAATGCAATCCCAATATATTCTGCTCAATAATATTTTCCTTCCCAACTTTTTTTCATTGCTTTTTAGAAGCAAAGCAGCTTTTGGCTTGATTATTTTGTACCTCTTCCATAGCTCACCAAATTATTAGTTTAGTTCATTTAGACTTTATCCATTGTTAACAACATTAAAATAGGCCACAATAATTCTATAGAGTTTTAGACACTTAGGCAAGGAACTTATTTGGCAATTATAGAAGTACATTTTTATGGGATTTCATTGCCATAGTGTTTGCTGCTAGAGCTCATAAACTTTTTGTGCACAAACAGGTGAGCAAAATGATTATATAACTCTCTGTGGAAACTAATGGATCCATAAAAAAATTCATGAAAAGAATTATAGGCTTCATATGAATTAATACATTAACAACCCTAGATGTTTGATTCCTAAAATATTTTATAATCATGTTTGTTGTCTTCTTCAAAGTCCTATTATTGGTCTACAGTTGTTCTTTATATTTGCCAATATCTTCAACTCCTAGCTTAACTTCGTACTTAAAGATATTTTTTTAACTCATCTGGATTACTATAAGATTGCTGTCATAGCTATTATGCATCTAAAATCAGAACACTCACTATGATGGCCTGACTCATCTTAAGGCCATAGCTACTTTCGTTATAATTAATCACTAGACTATAAATCCTATCCAGCCAAAGTCACTAAGCTAGTAGTTGGTCATTAAATTTAAAGCAAAGAATCCTTTTTTCCCCCTTTTACAAGTTATATATATATAGAACATGCCTGTAACCCCAGCACTTGGGAGGTTAAGGTGGGAAGTTAAGGAATTTAAAGTTATTCTCAGTTACAGAGTGAGTTCGAGGCCAGTTTAAGCTACATGAAACTCTATCTCAAAAAGCAAAAAAGGGGGTGGGGATTTACCTCATTGGAAGAATACTTGGCTAACAAGCACAAGGCCCTGGATTTAGTTCCCAGCACCAGGGGAAAATAAAAAGCAAAAAAGTTTCAAATACACAGACACACACACACACACACACAATGTGCTGCTTGGTCTAAACGAAGAAGATAATATTATACTACATGGTAAAAAGCCTTTAAAAATATTTTTCTAAATAAGTTAAAGCAAGATGAAAATTTAGGGCAATGTTATGCATAAAAATTGCTAATATAAAATATGAGTTAAAAGACCAAGACTGTATATCTCTAAAACTGAGTTTAAAAAAATAAACACTCTTCTACTAAGGTCAGTAATTTGAAGATATATATTATAATGCCAGATAAAAATAAATTTGCGGGGGCGGCAGACGAGATGGCGGAAGGCCGGAGCTGCCGTGAGCAACCGGATGTGGAGACCCAGAAGTCCGAGCTCGGGGCCAAGAGCACCACGCTCCAGTGAGGGGCGCAGTGGTATCTTATTGACAGCCGGTGGTTCAAGCAGTGGAAGAAGTATGTGGGCTTCGATAGCTGGGATATGTACAACGTGGGTGAACATAACCTGTTTCCTGGACCCACAGACAACTCTGGATTCTTTTCAGATCCTGAGAGTCAGACTTTGAAAGAACACTTGATTGATGAGCTGGATTATGTGTTGGTCCCAACAGAGGCCTGGAATAAGTTACTAAATTGGTATGGCTGTGTAGAAGGCCAGCAGCCCATCGTCAGAAAAGTTGTGGAGCATGGCCTGTTTGTTAAACACTGCAAAGTGGAGGTGTATTTGCTGGAACTGAAGCTCTGTGAGAACAGTGACCCCACCAATGTGCTGAGTTGCCATTTTAGCAAGGCAGACACCATTGCAACCATCGAGAAGGAGATGCGGAAGCTGTTCAACATCCCTGCAGAGCGTGAAACACAGCTCTGGAACAAATACATGAGCAACACCTACGAGCAGTTGAGCAAGTTAGACAACACTATCCAGGATGCTGGGCTCTACCAGGGTCAGGTGCTAGTAATTGAGCCCAAAAATGAAGATGCCACATGGCCCAAGCAGACCCTTCAGTCAAATGGAGCTGGCTTCTCTGCTTCGTATAATTGTCAGGAGCCCCCATCGTCACATATACATCCTGGCCTCTGTGGACTCGGAAATCTGGGAAACACCTGCTTCATGAACTCTGCTTTGCAGTGCCTGAGCAACACTGCACCATTGACCGAGTACTTTCTCAAAGATGAATATGAGGCCGAAATCAATAGAGACAACCCTCTGGGGATGAAAGGAGAGATTGCAGAGGCCTATGCAGAACTCATTAAGCAGATGTGGTCTGGAAGGGACTCTCATGTGGCACCTCGCATGTTCAAAACCCAAGTAGGGTGTTTTGCCCCTCAGTTTTCTGGCTATCAGCAACAAGACTCTCAGGAGCTGTTAGCCTTTATTCTAGATGGATTGCATGAAGATGTGAACCGGGTAAAGAAGAAACCCTACTTGGAGCCAAAGGATGCCAATGGGCGGCCACATGAGGTGGTGGCAAAGGAAGCCTGGGAGAATCACAGGCTGAGGAATGATTCTGTGATCGTGGACACTTTCCATGGCCTCTTCAGATCTACTTTGGTTTGTCCAGAATGTACTAAAGTTTCTGTTACTTTTGACCCATTTTGCTATTTAACTCTCCCATTGCTCTTGAAGAAGGATCGAGCCATGGAGGTCTTCCTGGTTCCTGCTGACCCTCAGTGCAGACCTATCCAGTACCGTGTGACTGTGCCACTGATGGGAGCTGTGTCTGACCTGTGCGAGGCTCTCTCCAGGCTGTCTGGTGTTGCTGCAGAAAACATGGTGGTCACAAATGTGTATAATCATCGGTTCCACAAAATTTTCCAA
>PVHP010052230.1:0-11172 GCA_004024765.1 Zapus hudsonius
AAGGAGAATGTGGGTCATCACTGAAGATCCCACCAGGACTAAACGTATAATGAGGGAACAGTATGAATACCCAGCTGTCCACGATTTCCATAACCTAAATGAATCATTTCCTTAAGTACAGACTGACACAACTACTATCTCAGGAGGAAATAATTCAAATAGGGGTACCTAAATAAATTAAATCAGTGATTAACTTTCTTCCAAAGCAGAAAACAAAAAGCTCTCGTGAGTATCCTAGCATCGCCTCTGAAGAATCTGTACCAACAGTTTATAATCTTTTCTGAAGATACAAACATGAAGAACATTGCTTAACTTATCCTGCCTGTGAAGCTACCATTGCTCTAATATCACAGCCACAAAGGACATTGCAAGACTATTAAAGACCAGTATCTCTGGATAACCTTGGGTGAGGTGGTGGCTTTGTAGACATAACAGCAAAGAAATATTCTATAAAGAAGAATGACTTCTGCTTTGGAGAAGACACAAAAAGAGAAGATTGTTTACAGACTGGATGAAACTGTCGACAAAGGACTATATGAAGACAAACAATCTTGAATGTATGTTTTTAAGATGCTACTGATATAAGCAATCTGATTATAAATGGACAAAGACCACAATAGATAAATCCCCACCAAATATACAAACTGTAGACAAGAAAATGAAAAGATATTCACCACCATTTTCTATTAAGGAATCGCGAGGTGAAATAAACAATAAGATGCCCCTGTAGTGCATTAAGAGCCTAAATGTAAAACACTGACAACAGCAAGAGCTGAGAAGGCTCTGCGGGAACAGGGGTCTCATTCACTGCTGTGGGAATTTAAAAGGTAATGTTACCTTGGAAGGTAGTTCATCAGGCTTACTTTCTTTTTCCCCCTTCTTTGTTTACCTTTCTTTTTTCCCTTCTCCTTACTTCCTTTCTTCTTTTTAACTTTATTTTTATAAAAGTAAACATACATTTGCCATAACATACAACAATTACATTTCTTGCCCAAAGATTTTTAAGCCTTACGTCTACCTAAGAAACCTACAAAGAGATATTTGCAGCAGTTTTGTACATAACTGCTAAAATCTGAAGTCAAACAAAATGTCTTTTAGTTCTTAGAAGGATAAATTGTTGTGCATGTGAAAGAATTGAAAATTCTTTATTTCTGAAAATGAAAACATACAGACTGTGCACTATTAATGAAATAAACCATAAACAGCCGTGTTAGGCCCATCAGATTGCCTTTGAAATGCATATGTTCACTCCCTTTGATTAATGCTCACTTTAGATTGGAGAAACTTGTTTTTTCAGATGGTGGTGAATCGTGAAGAAACCCAAGACTGGTCACAGTGAGAGCAGAAAGCCCAATGGTTAGCACAGGGTGAGTCATCTCTGTAACCCCTGGAAGGGCTCAGGGAGCATTGCAGAGGATGTGGCCGGAAGAACATGCTGGTCAGAGAAGCTTGTCTGGAGTTGGCAGTAGACACCACAGAGGCTCAGAATTCATCACTGCTGAAAGAACAAGATTATTGGAGTCAGCACTAAAGGAGACATCGCCATCAGACCCTGCAAGGGTCTTCGACCAATGTGAAAGGGAGAGGTAGAAAGAATCTAAGAGTCACAGATTGGGAAACCACAGACTGTAAGGAAATTGAGGCAAGAGATACAGCGCACTCAGACAAGGAAGGACTGCTTAGATTCAGCATCAAGGAAACAGACTTCTCCCGAGACTAAAGTCATGTTCCCTGTGGATAGCTTTTAGGAGGGCATTTAAAGGACTTTTTCTGTGATATGGACTTCACAGTTAAATTTCTTCCTAGGTTAAGTGACAGTCTATCTGGAGACATAGAAATGGGGATTGGGCTGGGTGTTAAGCTCTTTTCAAAAGGGGCTTTTATCAGAGGTAGGATCCTTCAGATATGTCAAACATTTTCTCAGGTTCAGGGAAGTGAATTTGCCCCTTCACTGACATGAGTTGATGGGTGCATTCATGATCCCAGAGTTCTTTTCCTTACTGTGACAAGACCTGCACAATCCTGAATTCATTGACTTTCTGCTGTACAGGATGGAGAAAAACAGAACGAGACATCAGAAGAGAAGGACTTCTTGGAAAGAGGAAGGTGCTCAATGAAATGGGGAACTGGCAAGGAACAAGATGTAACTACAATATATCCATGCATAACAATAAGTAACTCACATCTACCTATGTGAAATTCTGCAAAAGGCAAAACTACAGTGTTTGAGGTTTCAGATTATGAGCCTGTAGGGAGCATTTCTGAATCAAGTTTTAAAGGCTCAGTCGTGTTCAGGAAGGAGAAATGAGCATATGGGATGGTTAGGTCAATATTATTTCTCCATACGATCTGGGCACCTGCACTCCCACCACTGGAGACGTGGAAGCAGAAAAATTTCAAGTTCAAGGTCATCTGGGTTACGTAATGAGACGATTTTTAGAAACCACAGTTGAGAAGTAAAGGAAAAATAAAGAAAAGCAGAAAAATGACTATCACATATATTACTGCAACATTAAAATATTAATATATGGATACACATCCTTTTAGGTTCATCCAAACCCAAGGAATTAAAGCACCCAGAGTGAAGCCATGGACTTTGGAGGGTCATGGTGTGTGACCATCACATTTTGCTATAGGGTTTCCCCTATCATATACAGAGGCTAGAGCATGCAATAAGGAAGGAGTTACAAGAGAAATCTTTCTACCTTCCTTCCAAGTTGTGTTGTGAAATTAAACTGATTCAAACATACAGCTTAATGGATACAAACAACTAAAAATGAAAATGTCAATATGTGCAATACTAAAAATGGAAAAAAAACAAAAAAAGAGAAACTGCATTGGCCTTGGTGGGAAATGAATCAGCTCCTTTAAAGTTCCAAGTGAGGGCTAGAGATACTGGTCAGTGGTGACAGGCACTCGCTTGCAAAGCATGAAGCCTGGGTTCATTCCCAGCACCCGTGTAAAGCCTTGCGCACTAAGTGGAGCATGCGCCTGGAGTTCTTCTTCAGTGGCTGGAGGCTCTGGTGGGCCCATACTCACTCACACTCTCTGACTGACTTTATGTCTCTGTCTCCATCTCTCTCTCTCTTCTCAAATGATTTTTTTTAAAGCTTAAAGATCCGAGTGAAAAATTTTCCCCAAATAGGACTTTGATGTGATGTAACACCAGGAAAAGAACAGGCTGGATGTTCTCAGGGCCTCGGTGCTGGACATAAACTCAGAGTCATGGCTGGGCAGCTGCACCTTCAGCAGTTTACACACAGCTACATATAGGTTATATGAAGCCACTGGTTCCCTAAGGAGTCATTTAGAAAACTGAGTTAAAAGTTACTTTTTATAAATGGGAACTTCTACAAAGAAGATATCCAACTCCAAATCTAAAAGTTAATTGCAAGAAACCAAACTTATGCATAGGCCAGGGATTTTAATTTAATTGAAATTTAGTAGAAAGAAATTTTACTGTTGAACTGAAAATGGAATTCTGGCTTTGAATGGACCACGTGCTTTACCGTGCCTGTGATTCAGTTTTCCCAAGAGCAAAACGAGTGCACTAAAATTGATATCATATGACTTGGTTTAGTCACTTTTCCCCAGCAGGAATGAAGAGCACCATGGACAATAGCCTGGAGAGTGCTGCCTCTTACAAAGTACTCTGTTCCCTGGAGATCACTGATGCACTGAATACTCTAGGGAGTTTGTAAAGTTATCTCTGCACATTTGATAACCTCTAGCTTCGATAGTGTGACCATCTGACTTATTGACATTGGGTGATTTAATAGCTGGCATGAATTACAGCCATTTGCTGGGAAGCTGTAAATACTCTTAAGGAAAGAGAGAGGAGAAATGCTGTGTGCGAACCCATTGGCCGTTGGGACACAAGGGGTCAGCAGGGGTGGAGGGGAAACCTTGGGCCCTGGTATATGTGCAGTCGGCCCTTTCTGTATTATATACTGCTTTTATTTGGGTTTTATTTTGTCAGGGTTGTTTTAGGAATACTATGCAAGAAACCTCAGGTGGCACAAAAGGTGAGAACATGAGACTAAAATAATAAAGATTAGATTTTGATGTGTGTGTTGGGGGGGTTCATGTTTGAGTATCAGTGTTCATGAGCAACAGCCCACTGTTCGGTGTAGGGTTAAGTTTAGGGTGTCTGTCCTTGCCTTCTACTTCATATGAGGCAGAGTCTCTAGGTCACTGGTGCCTTCAGGCTAGCTGGTGAGCAAGCTTCCAGGAAATTCTCTCTCCCTCCCATCTCATGGTGGGCATTCTGGGATTACAAATGCCTGCCTCAACTTCCCACTTTTACATGGACCCATGAAGAAACTCCTGCATGGAAAGCACCAAGCCATCCCCAGCCCAGTGAAGATTACAGTCCATGAGAGACGTCAGAGGGCCTTGGAATAGGCTTTGTGCATTCATGGGAAATGAAAGGAGAGCAAACATATTGGGTAAATAAAATGTACCAAGCCACAGAAGCAGGAAGGAGTGAAATATAACTTAAGAGGGATAGTCTGATTGTGTTTAATATGTATTTCTCTAAGATGTGAACTTTTTTTTAAGAAAATAAGGGGTGAAGAGAATAGACCAGGAAAGTGTCACAAAAAAGGAAGGAGGGGAGCAATACATCAATGTTCTTAAATGAGAGGCTGGGGGTTTTGAACTTAAATCAAATGATAAGAGCTTCATTTTATATCTATTTTCTTTTAATAATACTATGCTGCCCCTTATCCCCTCTGCTAGCAAACTCAGTTTGGAAGTGGTGAAGACAGGTGTACAGAGCTTTGCCTTTAGCCACAGGAACATAGGCTTATTGCTGTTCCTTCCTTGAGGTGATGTCCTTTAAGGAGCGTCTGTAGGCCTGGGTGCAGTGTGTGTGTGTGTGTGTGTGTGTGTGTGTGTGTGTGTGTGTGTGTGTGTGTGTGTGTTGCAGATAAATTCTTAAGCCAGTCAAAACCCAAGCAAAATAAACAATGTTTCTGAGGCACAAGTCATGACCACAAAGAATGGATGAATTATTACTCTGGCATTTTCTTTGTTATTTATGTCCAGAAATCAATCATCAGCTGAAGGGACACAGTAATTTATGTCAGGTGCTGTCAAATGCTTGTGGGTCTCAACTGGTATAACCTGTCCATGAATTCTTATGAGATTTTTTGATAGTACAAAGTAATCTTATTATAGGCTGGGCATTAATAACTTCATTCACAGTATTCTAGCATGATATGAAAATGTGAATTAACAATAAAATAGCTGCTGTAATTATAAGTGCCCACTAACTACATAAAACATTGTTCTCTCCACTGCTTGTTTAATAAAAATAAATATAGGATATGGGATATTTGTTATGAAAATAATCAAAAAAACCCACATCATTCTGATGGAGGAGGCTATTTGTTCATCAAATCTTCAAGCGCAGGAGACAACCTGGAAAGCCAACAGAATGGGGACAGAGGGACAGCTTGCCTCTCAGCAGAGACGCTTCTCCACCAGCCCTTTGAGACAAATAGACATCGGAATGGTATTGATTAAAAGTTTAGACAAGGTTTCATGAACACACTTTGCTTCATCAAATTGAGAAGGATATAAGGTAATTGGTTATCCTGTGAGGACAAGATTTAGAACAAGGATCTCGTTAACAGTCATCAGGCTATCTCCAATTTATCCTCTCCTTCCCTCCTCTGAGCTCTCTCTCCTTTCTCCTCTCCACCCTCACTCTCTCTTGTGTGGTCCTCAACCCCATTTTAATCAATGAGCCATCACTCATGGGGTTGTTCTTTCATATCCAGAGCTATGCTAATCAACTTAATAAAAGTCTGATGAATAATGTAGTACCCCAAAGAGTCAGTGTTATAAGAAATGTCATTTTTCAGGTAAAGAAAATAGTTCATATAAGTCCTTTAGTATATTCTTTTTTCATTTAGGCTATATGTATGAGGTTTCATTATAATGTATTTTGCAAATAAATAATCAGATCAAGCAAAATTAATAAGGCACCATCAGTGGCCTATGTTACCCAGGTGATTACTGAAAAAATTTTCCATTCCTAAAATGGATCTGAAATGGTTCAGTTCAGAGGGACTCTCTGTTCTAAATAGTGTTGGTTTGGAACTTAAAAAAAATTTATTTTTGTCAGAATAGGCTGCTTACATTGTGTGCTACTTAGAGCTTTGAATTTTCTTCTTTCCCAAGCTCCTAATATGTGGTCTGATATATTCTCAAAATGCTAGAACACATAAATGAGCTACAGCCAGCTACTTGAACACGGGGTGGAAAGCTGACACTCAACAATGTCCTGGGTTGTTGTGCCATGATGCTTAGTGGGAGAGTTGTACAAATGCATTTTTGTTTGTTTTCTAATATTTTATTTACGAGAGAGAGAGAGAGAGAGGAGAGAGAGAGAGAGGCAGAGAGAGAGAATGGGCATGCCAGGGCCTTCATCCACTGCAAAGAAACTCCAGACACATGAGCCACCTTGGGCATCTGGCTTTATGTGGGTACTGGGAAATCAAACTTGGATCTTTCTGCTTTGCAAGCAAATGTCTTAACTGCTAAGTCATTTCTCCAACTCCTAAGTGGATTTTTTTTTTTTCACCTTGGTCATTGGTTTATTTCATTCATCATCATAAGACTCTTTTTTTTTTTTTTTTAATATATATTTATTGTCCATAATGAGTTACATTATTTAGTGGGCAAACCATTTTTAATTGACATTTTCAGTTCAAGATGGATTTATTCAAGAAGTCATTCCTTCTTTTAAAAAATGGGTTACATTTCACTCCTTCAAGTTTCTGTTTTGTTCCAGTTCATTTGTCCCAATATGCTCTCCTTTTATTTCCCATGAATGCCCGGAGCCATGCCTGTTCCAAGGCCATCTGACGCATTCCTGACCTCTCATGGAGAATAGTCTTCACTGGGCTGGGGGATGGCTTGGTGCATAAAATGCTTTCCGTGCAGGATTTTCTTCATGGGTTTGGATCCCCAGGGTCCTTGTAAAAGCAGGAAGCTGAGGCAGCCCTTTTGTAATCCCAGCATGCCTGCCATGAAATGGGAGACAGAATTTCTGGAAGCTTGCTCACCCGCTAGCCTGGTGAAGGCAACAGTGACCTAGAGACTTTGCCTCAAATGAGGTAGAAGGCAAGGACAGACCCCCTACAATCACCCCCTAATCTCCACAGTGTCCTAACTCTACCAGGTCACATGGTTCCTCATCTGTCTAGTTGGAGCAATGAATGTAGCCCAACAAAATCACTTTATTTAAAAGATTAATATTTTGTTGTAAATGTTTTTCTTTCTCGAATGCATGATTTTGGGTGGTGAACTTTGAGGATGAAAACATCATGATGCAAAGTCAAAAGGTTGGACACACCTATGACTACTTGGAGCAGCACATCATTGTCCTGGAAACTGAAATAAAAAAAATCAGTATAAATCTATCCATTTGTGAATAGTGCCAAGTTGATCATTAAAATATTTTATCACCTCCCTACAATTTCATAATTGAAAATGTGATTGATAGGTAAGGGTAGGCCTTGTACTTGGCTAGCTTTAGACTTACAATGAGAAGGAAAGAGTATATTCCATGTGTTAAGAAGGGAGGAGAGAAACTTCATTTTAGTGAGTAACAGGTGAATTGGCATGGTGGTATATATCTGTAATCCCAACACCTGAGAGACCAGCCTGCACTGTAACTCAAAATAAGTGTGAACCAAAGCAATGCAGGCTCAGGAATCTATCCATCTCTTGTCTCATCAGGTCCCCTCTCAACCTCAGTACCTGAGACTGGGGTATATGATCCTATATCATAACAAGATCTCCCTTCAAAGCCAAAATTGCATAAAAACTGCATTCATAGAATGATCAAAACATAGTCAATACATTTTCTCAAGCACTTTTTTATGCCTATGGAGAATATACATTTATAAGATTTGGATTGATGAATATCTGAAAGTTGAATTTAATCTCCATAGATGGAATATCTGTTGTGGTCAGCTTTCTAGTTGCTGCGCAGAAAGAAACCAAACAAAGCAGCCTCTGGAGGAATGGGTTTATTTGGCTTATGGACTCAAGGGGAGACTCCATCCTGGCAGGGAAAACGATGGCATGAGCAGAGGGCTGGACATCACCTCTGCCACAGCACCGCAAACAGCGGCAGGAAGGTGTGCCAAACACTGGCAAGGGGAAGCTGGCTTATAACCCCCATAACCCCCGCCCCCCAACACAACACAGCTCTAGTGAGGTTGTAAAACCCAAACTGCCATCAGCTGAGGATCTATCAGTCAGAAAACATTCATTTGTTTGTAGGGGACACCTGGATCAAACCATGACAATACCCCAGCATAGTTTCATCCTCCCAGGGGACATATTATTCTTTCAATTAATTAAATTTTGGAAAACCATTAATGATAAGTTTTAGTTATAGATATCTGTGACATAGTCCTAGATGATAGATACATCACAGAGCATGCCCAGTCCCCCTGACCCAGCACAGGAGGAACAGCTATTTCTATGGTTCACGTGATTCCTGCTTTTAAGAGATAAAACTAAACATTGTTGAGGAAGAAAAAAAATTAAATCTTAATTTAAGATATATTCCTTCTAAAATTATACAGTACTATTTACCTACAGGTAGCCCATGAATACATTGTTATAATGATATAGTTATATAAAATATAAAAACTGACAGAAAGTCAAAGTTCTATTACTGTTATATACTTTTCATTATCTCCTTTGCATTTTGTTTCTTTAATGATTTTTTAAACAAAAAGATCCCTGGTGAGTTATTTTTCTCCCTGTCCACTTCTTTTTAGAGTTAATAATTCACAAGGAAATATGCTCTATTTTCTCCTATGAGTTTATCAGAACAAATAATCTTGATTGCAATAAGCTACTCAGAGTGGTTTTTCTTGCAAATTAGTCTACACAGCTTTTATAAGTACTGTACTGAAAATGCACCATGTTCTGGCCTCCAGACTGGTGTCTGCATTGGAAAGACATTTCCCAGGCTTTAGGATGGCTTTTGAAACAAGCACTGGGGTAGAATAGTCACTGCACTCGTGTTGGAATCCATGTGAAGACTCCAGTAGGCAGGTCTCGTCTACACTTGTCAAGAGGAACCACGGGAGATTTTGATGTCTTGGCTGCATGCCAGAATCAAGGGCAAAAATGATTTGGAACCAAGGCCAGGTTGCTTTGACTTCAGTTTCACGCTGAAGTAAAAGTAGGCGCCACTCCATTAAATAACCTCCAACCAGAGCTCATGCAAGAAAGCCTATTTTAAATCGTTGTGTAAAAGAATGAGGATTAATTGAGATGAAGAAGGTTTTAGTTGTGGAAGGAGGGCAATAAGAGATAAGATCAAAATACAGTATATATTTACATGAAATTATCAACTGGTGCAAGAGTGGCAGCTCTGCTCAATGATTATATTTGAGCCCATTCATTTCATGGGAGGAAATTAATGCTTGATTTTGAAAACATAATCAAAAGTCTATACACGGGAAGTCATAAGCCCTAGGGGTAGGAAGCGACTCTGTTATTTGGCTAAATAGGCATAGAATGCTCATCAAATTGCCCTCTAAATATTTATGTTTATGTCCATATGTTAATACTTTCCTTAATTTTGGTTAGAGAATTTTCTCTTTTCAGTTGGCAATAACGACTGAGGATAGTCGATATTCATCAAAGTGCGGAGAAGAAATGACAGTGGGGTGTTTAGTACTAAGTAACACTTCTCTATCACACCCTCCGAGCCTCAGGGACTGTTGAGATAGAGCTAAAGGAAGGGTGTTTGGTAACTGTCTTCCAGACATTTAAGTGGCCAAAGTGGTCACACTGTCTACACAAGACCTGTATGGTATGAGGGAAATTATGACACCAAAATAGAAGAGGGGTTTTTGGAACGAGGAAGGGGCTCAGTGGATGGAGGACAGAGGAGGTGGGAAAGAGAGGGTTCTGGGTAGGAACTATGGGCAGGCTACATTATATATATGAATTGAGTTTGTCAATGAACTGTTAAAAATTACGTGTCATAACCCAATCTTTTTATTCAGGGAAAAGAAAATACATGTTAAGGATAAGGGTAGTGTGATTCCCCCAAACTCTCTTGGGCACCTGCCAAGATTTTCTAACACTGGTGAAGGTAAGATGTCAGGAGAGTAGAAATTCCTTCGTCTACAAGTCAAAGCCTTCGTCTCTCTCTACACTGGCACCATGGCATTGTTCTCCTCCTTAGATCTGGCCAAGGCCTGAATACCACTCCATAAGCTTGCAGTTTTAGAGAAATTATGCTAAACTGTTTTAATATATGCTCATAAACTTCATTGTGACATTCTAAAGCCCAACATTATTTGAAAATATTGATCCATTAGTTCACCAGACATTAACAACAAAATTTCCAAATATCCATGAGGTGGTGATGGATAAACGCATATCATCGTGGAGTTATAAATGGATTCACAGCCCAACATTCTACAAAGCACCCTAAGAAAACATACAACACTCCCCAAATGAAGGAAAAAGCAGATGAAAATTGGGGAGAGTTAGCTTAAGGCAGTTTTTCCTTCCTTTAAAATCGCTCCAGTTTTCACATTTTAATAGTTTTTTTTTTCTGATTTAGGGTGATATTGTATTTTCCTTTGTTCTTTTCACTCTTGAGTATGCGCTCTATGACATCTGGGTCATGTCAGCCTTGCTCCCCGTTTGTCCCAATTTCCGTAAAATCCATGTAACTCAGAGAATGTAATTATTTAAACAGATGAGGAAATGCTGGCTTAATTAGAATACTAAAACAGTAAATTCTAAAATAATTTAAGGTACTAATGTGCTTTAGAAATCTGGAAATAGATGGAATTTGCTGTGTGTCCTGTGATGTGAGCTTCATATAAAATGAAAGGAGTCAATTAAGATACAAAGATTTGCATTTTGTCATATTTAGAGACTGAATGGAATCAAATCCATTACAGAACTCTGAATAAGCATCCAAATTGAAGCTAGTTGATGAAGCCATATTAAAAAAATGAGATAATAACAACTTAAGGTAAGTAACTTTTAGAGTGGTCCAGTTCTCTGGAACAGGAAGAAACTAATGGATTCAACCATTCAGCAAGTGTTGTGGTCAGCTTTCTAGTTGCTGCGCAGAAAGAACCCAAACAAAAGTGGCTTGTGGAGGAATGG
>PVHP010052231.1:0-11182 GCA_004024765.1 Zapus hudsonius
TCCAAGCCATAGGATTTGGTTTGATTTAGTTTTCAGTACCAGGCATGAATTCCCATCTATTGAGCAGGTCTCAAATCCAATCAGAGAGCTGTTGATCTCTCCTATAACAGACATGCCACCATTGATTGCATCAATTGGCTCATTGGGACTTGCTGGCCAGCTATTAAACTTACAGAGTCCACTTCTAGTTAAGACCATTGATGCCCTTTCTCCCCCAATAGGCTACATGGGTCTTTCCAGCATCTTGACAGTTAGTCAACAGGGAGGAAGCTTTTATTCTTTTTATGAGGTCTTCATATATGAGTTTTAGTCAAATACATTCTCCTTTCTTATTGGCTTCAACTATTACAAGTAATTATTTTTATTAGTTTTAAAATCTTTTATGATATATATGTGTATGGATGGATATGTGTATGGAAGTCATAGGACAACCTCAGGGTGTTGAGCATCTCCTTCCACCTTGTTTGAGACAGGGTCTTGTTGCTTATTGCTGGGAAGACAGACTAGCTGGTTCTTGAACTTTGGGATTGCCTGGCTCTGTATGGGTAATGCAGATCCAGACTCTAGTCAGCTACCTTCCAGAGCAAATGTTTTCAACCACTAAGCCATCTCCCCAGGCCACATATAGTCATATGCTTTCTTAATAGTATTTTTTCAACCTATCTAAATTGTCACAATCATCACATCACTTTTGCTGGAAGTGCCAGCAGATTATGTGAAGAAAGTTTCAGGAAGAGACAGAGGTCAGTAGAAATGATAGCTCAGTGTGAGAAATGGCTTCTAGCAGAACTGTACAATGGTAGAATTGTTTTAAGTAATTACATTCTCTTATTCCCAGATTTGTCATGTGAAAAATGAGAATGATAGCAACACTGACTTTATAGAGTCATTGTGAGGCTTGAAAGAATTAACACAAGCCAGGCCTAGTGATACAGGAATCCCTGCTACCCAGGAAGCTGAGGCAGGAGGACTGCAAGTTCAAGCCTACCAGGCAACTTAGTCTTCAGGAAAAAAATAAAAACAAAAATGAATTAAATCAGCAAAATACTCAGCCCAGACCTGGCAAATACATATGCTTAAAAAGGTACTTACTTATTCAGTAAATAAATGGAAGTATGCGCTCCACCACGCATTTTATATCTACATGGTTGTTTCTGAATGTTCCTTTGCTCCCCCACCCCATCCTTTTTTCTTAAGTCTGTGGGCTTCTCCTTGAAGTCTTCTTCCTCAACCCCTCTAGAAAGGGTAGGTGTCTACTATCCCCCTGAGAAACTCTAGGACGTGTGAATGCCTCTTACTACTGTGTGTAAAAACTACTTGCCTGTGTCCTTCTCTGTCCCTGGAGACGGGAAACCATGAGCTTCTCCATGGCGGGCACTTCATCTTAATCATCTCTGTGTGTTTAGCACCTACTACCTGCTGAGAACATCATAATGAATGCCTGATAGATGTTTATGTTGATAGGATGAGTGCAGAAGTCTTCAAGGTATGTGAAAGTTCAAGGTATAAAGAAGGACTGTGTGACGATGCTAGCTTCTCTTTCTGTACTGGCTGTCTACCTTTACAAGGAAACCTGCTAGTTATGAAAAAAGTCCAATGTAAAGTATACAAAATTCAAAATTCTTCTGACTTTCTGAAGACAGTGCATCCCTGAAGTTCAAGTCTAGCACTGAAATAAATGGGAGGAGCTCTGCTGGAATGGATTCTTACCCAAGGAGCAGTTTGGAATTGCCATTCCTGGGCTGCAGGACAATCCACACAGTTGGTAGAAGGTTGTATGCAATAGGCTTTAAAAATATTTTTATTTTTTCATTTTATAAATATATCTGCAAGCAGAGAGATAGAGAGATAGAGAAGAGAGACAGAGAGAATGGGCATGCCATGGTCTCCAGCTTTCACAAACTCCAGATGCATGCATCACTTTGTGCATCTGACTTTCTGTGGGTACTGGGGAATCGAGCCCTGATTATTAGGCTTTGCAGGCAAGCGCCTTCACTGCTAAGCCACCTCTCCAGCCCTGTATAATAGACTTTATTAAACAGCATTCAGAGAAACAGTAAAGACAGTAACAGCAGACTTTTACTTCAAGCAAGAAAGCATCCATTGATATGGACAAGAGCCCCTGAAAGTGGGAAGCCTCAAATGAAGGCTGAATTCAGGGGGATCTCGGTATTTTAGAACTGTCCCTATGTATAATCAAAAGTGTCCTAGGCTGACCGGTTGCCATTTGAGATTTCCTCAATAGTAACTGAAAATCCTTTGTGTTGAGGAGGGAACAGGGAACAGGGCAAGCTAATTGCAGAAGTAGTCATTTGTAATTGCATCACCACAACTTTTACCTACCAGCACCCAGACTCCCAGAGCCTCAGCCCATCCTCAGTCATCCATGCAATTTCTATGTTAACCATATCATTTCCAGAGTGGGGATTTCTCCCTCAGCATCAGGTGTTGTCTTAGGACCCTGTGGATGGAATCTTCATATCCATGTTTCTTGCCTTACTCTCTGGTTGGGAAGTCCAGTCTGTAGTTGTCAAGTTGGAAATTTTTTCTGGTTTGGTGGACTTTGATATCTTTCTACTACTTCCCATAATTAGCTATACAGCCTTTAGCAAACTTACAGTTTATAAAATATGGAAATACTAATGGTTACCTAACAGTTAAGAAGTACATTACTTCCATACATGGAAGAAAATACCATGAGGGCAGAGGGTTTATGTCTGCTGAACCCCCTGTGCCAATGAGAGCCAGGCACATGTTGGTACAGAGTAAACATTTATTGGATAAATGAGGCCTCAATAAATCATAGCTGTTAATAGTCTCATCCAGAAATTTATATTTATTTTTATTTTAAAAAATATTTTATTTATTTGAGAGAAAGAGAGAGAGGGATGAAGAGAGAGAGAGAGAAAGAGAGAGGCAAACAGAGAGAGAAAGAGAATGGGTGCACCAGGGCCTCCAGCCACTGCAAATGAACTCCAGACACATGCGCCCTCTTGTGCATCTGGTTTTATATGGGCACTGGGGAATCAAACTCTGGTCCTTCTGCATTGCAGGCAAATGCCTTAACCGCAAAGCCATCTCTTCAAGCCACATTCAGAGATTTTTAAATTGCACATTGGTTTTATTGGGGGGTTTTATATTTTTCACAGCTCATAACCTATTTAAATATAATCAGAAAGGAACACCCAAGCACATAATAATGTAAAAATAATGTAACATCATTTCTCAGGCAAATTATTTGTTTTTTGAAACTTTTTTTATTAATAATTTTCATATATATACATAATATATTTTTCTTCTTTTTAATATTTTATTTATTTATTTGAGAGAGAGAAAAAGAGAGACAGAAAGAGGCTGATAGAGAATGGGCATGCTATGGCCTTTAGCCACTGCAAAGGAACTCCAGATGCATGCACCCCCTGTACATCTATCGTGGGTACTGGGGAATTGAACTCCTGTCCTTGAGCTTTACAGGCAGGCGCCTTAACCACTGAGCCATCTCTCCAGCCCCATAATATATTTTTATCACAATCCTTTCTCATTATTTTCTTTTGTCCCTTTCTCCCACCCCTTTCCACGGAACCCCTTCTTCTTTCCAACTAGCCCCTCCTCTGTTTTGATGTCAATTTCTTTTTTGCCTCCTCCATCATCCACGACAGCATGTTGATGGGAGGGCCAATATTCTACAGGTCTTGTGCAGGTAATGACAGCTGCTGTGAGATCATGAATGTAAGCAGCCACTTTGTGTCTGGAAAAGAGCCTTCCAGTCTTCTTCCCCATCCTCTGGCTCTTATGGTCTTTCCTCCACCTCTTCCACAATGCCCCCCACGCCTTGAAAGGGATGACAGCAATGTCTTACTTAGTGCTGAACACTGAGCTGTCACTCCTTCTCAGCACACTGATGAATTTTAGTCTCACCAGTAGTCATAGTCAGGCAAATTAATTATTGCCAGTGATTAAGTGAGGCTGATTGGTGGGAATTTTACTCAGATATCTATAATTTCTCATGAAAGCCAGTATTTTGTTTTGTATTTTATATTTTCCCCAATGACCGGGTTAGTTTTCAAATGTCTAAACCAAACAATTCAAGTCCATGTGCACCCCAGGTCTCTCAGCAACTCCAAACACTGTTGCTAAGCTTCTGGGCTGTTTCAGATGACCTTTAAATTCAAATGCAGTTTATCATGTGGGTAGAGGGACAGCTTTTGTAAATAATGAAGTTTCCTATCTGGTTGTCCTGATAAATTGAAGTCATGAGAAAGGCTATTCTCGGGAGAAACCATCCTCTGTGTGGTTAACATCTATCTAGCAGTTGCAAACTATGATGGGAGTTTTCCCCTTTATCTTTAATAAAATCAATAGGTTACATTTTTGGAGTAATTTTTTTCAAGAGTAATATTAGTAAGTTGCAACTAAGTATTATTTTTTAAAATAGATAAGTATATGATAATGAGAAGGAATTTGAAGTTGTATTTTAAGCTCAATATAGCTATTTTTTCTAATTTAATTTGTGCATTTACTTAGAAAAGACTAAGTATTGAATTAGTATTCTGATTAAATTTTTATGAGAAACACTTTCATATCCATTTTTGTGATTTATTTACCTCCTCAAGATATTAACTCTTCTCATGCTTATAGAATATGATAATTCTAATATGTAGTATTTTCTAGTTTTGACTTATTTCCACATATATTATTCAACTTTGGCCTCATAATGTCTGTATGAGAGAGGGACATTAGTTTTCTTTTAAAAAATTTCTTTTTGGGTTGGAGAGATGGCTCAGCCATTAAAAGTTCTTGCTTATAAATCTTGATAGCCTGGGTTCAAATTCCCAGTACCCAAGTAAAGCCAGATACACAAAGTGCAGCTCTCCTGTCCTTAAGCTTTACAGGCAGGTGCCTTAACCACTGAGCAATCTCTCCAGTCCCATTATATATTTTTATCACAATCTTTTCTCTCTAGAGTTAGTTTCCAGCAGCAGGAAGCCCTGACATGCTCATTTTCTCTAACTAACTAACTAACTAACTAACTAACTAACTAACTAACTAACTAACTAAATACATTCTTTTGTATAGTACCCATGGGGATTATATATCAACTCTGTTCTTTTGGGGGATTAGAATTTAGAATTTAGTTCTTTTTGGGGATTAGAATTTAGATAATACCCAGCAAAATTCCAATGCACCTCAGAATTTAAGGAGTACCTGAATTCTTATCTATAAAGCTAAGGAATTATAGACCTCCAGAAGATAAGGTATAATGGGAGACTTTATTTGAAAGAGAATGGGAAGTTATGGAGATCTCCAGCCACCAATGTGGAGAGAACACGTGGGAGAGAGCTTTAAAAAATCTATGCTGTTCAGCCAAACAAGCAAAAGAAGCAAAGATAACAGAGGGCTCCCATCATGAGGAAAAATGTTTATGTGGGAAAAATCTGGAGCCTTCCCTCACCCCAACCATTAGGGAAGGCCTTACCTTTCTAAGGCCTGTAAGTCCTTCTCCTAAATGCCATGTGCAGGAATAAGAGGCTGGACTTTGTTTCAGTGACTTTTTAAGGCCTCCACCAGGTAAGCCAGAGAGACAACTGGTTGGTCCATACCTGACCAATCAGTTTTAGCACCTAGATTTGAACTCTAGCTAGAAACACCTCCCACTGAAGGGGAGGGTATCTATGGAACTTGCCTGAAGGAGTTAACTGTCACAATCCCTCCTCTGAAGAAATAACCCTAACTGCTGTTAGGGTATTGGGTGTAGAATTGAAAAGAATCTCCAGAAAAAGTACATACATGTTTAAGAAAAAAAATCAAACAAGAATACCCACAAGAACACCCATTTTTTTCCTGCAGGAAGCAGGGCAAAGCTCCGATTGGGGAGGAGTTAAGGAAGAGCATGCAACATTGTGTGGGTTCTCTCTCCTGAATTCCCACATTTTCATGTGTTGAAAAAAGCACTGAAGAGATCCCATGATCATGAACTTGCATGCAAACATTCATACAGCTCTATGGAGGGCACCCAATACAAGTTGACACATCATGAAACACTAATGCCTGAGTTTTCATTCATTGTATCATTATACATTTGGCTGTCATCCAGGCCTGGCTGTGAGTAACTGGAGATATAATAAGAGAAGGTTCCCAAATCCCTACCCTTGTGGAGATTTAGTTTGACAAATAGGTAACAAAACAATAGCATCTATAAACATGCTAGGGAATGTAAGTGCTAAAGAGGAAAATAAAACAAAAACAAACTCCACAGGAACATGCAACAACTTCTGCAAAACGACCCGGAAGAAGTACAGGAACTTGCCATGGGGTTGATGAGGGAAGGGTCCTCCAGAGGTTTAAGCAAGGCCATAGGGCTTGAGGGGTATCTGTCCTCAGATTCTTTAAGGTAGAGGAGAGGAGTCAGTGTGGGTGGAGTGAAGTTAATGAGGGAGGGAAAAGCAGAGGATTAAATCAGAGAGCAGGTCTGGACCAAGTATGTAGGAACTTGCAGGTTCTAGAAACAATTTAGAATTAGGACTGGCATAATGTAGTTCAGATTTACATGAGAATGCTGGCTGATTTACTAATATTAGATTAATATTAGGCTGTAGAGGGACAAGAGCAGACTCAGGCAGAATAATGGTTGAAAGGCCCCTGTAGTAGTTCGTGTGAGAGATAGCAGTGCCTTGGATCAAGGTGGTGGCAGTGAGAAGTGGTTGGGTTCTTGATTTATTTGAAGATACAGCTTTCAGCCTCTGTTGACAGTTTAGGTATTAAAGATTAGATTAGAGTATGACCATAAACTTTTTTATTGTTGATATCTGTAATTAGATACATTGTAAGAACAAATCTCATGTTGGTACCCCATTTCCCTCCTCCCTGTCCCCAACCCACTGGGGGCCCTCCTTGGTGGGCATACTGGATCAGTCTATGGGGTAGGAGGTTATGAATAGCACAAGAGGTAGCCAGGTTTCTTCCTCCACTTTGTGGGTGGTTGCTCAGGGAAGCAATGTCTCTGGATATTCTCCCCCACCATGGCTCTTACAATCTTTCCTCCCCTCTTCTGCTCAGTTCCCTGAGTCAGCCCATAAACTTTTTAACCCAAGCAACTAAAGGATACAGTTGCCATTATTGGAGATTGGGAAGATGATGTGAGAGCCTTGCTGGGAGTTGGAAAATAACAGGAACTCAGTTTTGGACTCTGTATGCTGAGCTAACTAATAAGATATACTTGTAAAAAGTATCAGATAATTTTGTTTCTAAAGTATTGGAAAGATGGAAGGCAATAGTTTTTGGTAGTTGTATTATCTTTCTGTTATTGTAAGAAAATACCTGCGATAAAGAACTTAGAAAGAGGAATGACATGTTTTGTCTCACAGCTTTGAAGATCTCAGTCTATGGTTGGTGGGTTTCATTATGTTGGAGTCTGTGTAAGGCAGTAAATATTGGCTGAAGCATATGGTGGAGTGAAACTCTCCATCTTATAACTGGTGAAAGAAAAAGAATAGCCGGGTCATACAACCCCTTTCAATGGCCTCACCTCCCAGTAGCTCCAAGATGGTGCTCAGCTTTTAACACACGGGTCTTTTTGTCAATATTTTTATTTATTTGCAAAGAGAAAGGGGAGAGAGAGAGAAAGAGAGAGAGAACAAGAGAGAGAAAGAGAAAGTGAGAGTGAGTATGAACACTTCAGGACCTCTCTAGCACTACAAACCATCTCCAGATGCATGCAACACTTTGTTCATATGGATTTACCTGGGTACTGGAGAATCAAACTCTGGTCATTAGGCTTTGCAAGCAAGTGCTTTTGACCACTGAGCAATCTCTCCAGCCCACACATGAGCCTTTTGAGGGCAGTTTAAGATGCAAACATGTGATTTGTGTATAGACTGAATTTAGTTTTTTAAAAATGATTACAATATGGGGGTACTTTTATTTTATATATCTGATGATATGAATTTGAAATATTTGTATCTCAGATTTTATAAATAATACCAGAAAGATGGGATGTAAGTTAATGTCAGAACGCACAGATGTTGTGCCAGTGATTTCAAGCAGTAAATAAAGCTATGACAAGAGGTGCAACAAAGGGGAAGGTGATCTAATACTTAGCACTGGCCAGATATTTCAGTGTCTTAGGATTCAGAGTTTCCAAACTCAAGGCCCGAGTTTAATAATTCCCAGGTTTGCTAAGCTGAATGGTGTGGGCAGCTTTTTGAACTCTCTGGGCTTTAGTTTTATCATGGAAGCTCTATTTACAAGAGCTAATAATTGGAAACAGCCTAGATGCTCATCAACAGATGAATAGATAATGAAAATGTGGTATATATGTATACATATATATGATAGAATTCTACTCAGAAGTACAAAAAATGAAATTATGAATTTTGCAGGAAAATGGATGGATCAAGAAAAAAATTGTATTTAGTAGAGTGACTTAAAATCATAAGGACCAAAACTGCATGTTCTCTCTGATATGTGGGTCTTAGCTTTGTAACTATATCTGTATATCTGTGTATCTCTCTCACATATATATATATATATGTATATATATATATATATGTCTGTCAGATTATCTAACATCTATCATCATCTGTCATCTCTCTATCTATATGGAGGTAAATGTGGACAAAACCTATAAAGATAGAACCCTAACCAAAAGTGACTATAAAGAACAGAATAGGGAAAGATGGTCGAGTGAGGGAGTGGAACTGGGGATGAGAAGAGGGTTGAGGTTAGGAGGAGGGGGCAGGAATCAATAAAAACACACTGTATCTAAAAATGCCATAATTAATAATGCCTAAGTCTCTGTATGCCACCTAAAAATAATATTTACAAGTGGCCTATTAGCACATGGAAAGATTTTTTTTAATATTTATTATCCATAATGAGTTACATTATTTAGTGGGCAAACCATGCGTTGTTATCCCGAATTCCCCACTTCCCCCCCCCATGGAAAGATGGTTTATACCATCATTTTTTTTGAAAATGAAAAGGGCAATAGTGCAGATCAGTGGTAGAACATTATTGGCATGTGTGGAACCCTGGACTCAATCACTAGTACAAACAAACAAACATCCACAAAACCAAAATCAAAACAAAATTGCACATCCCTCAAATTAAACCCATAATGACATATCATTTCCCACCCACTAGCATCAATATAATAGAAAAGACAAATAATAATAAATGTTGGTGTAGCTTATATTGTTAGTGGATATATAAAATTAGGTAGCTCACTTTGGAAAACTAGTCCAGTTACCATATGCCCCCAAATTCCATTCTCAAGAGAAATGAAAATATACATCCCCACAAAAGCTCATATGTGGGAGTGTTCATGGGAGCAGTGTTGATAATGACCCAGATGTAGACCCAGTGGTCATATGCATTAGTGATGGTTGTACTGATTGGTGCTGCAACATGGATAGAATGTGAACATGTCATGTTGAGTGAAAGAAGCTAATCAGAAAAGACTCGCATGTACAATTCCATTCATGTGAAAAATATAGATAGAGTGTAGATTTGTGGTTGTTCAGGTCTGAGAGTGAGGAGATGTGTGTGGGGATAGGGAATGGCTGCTGTTGAGTATGAGTTCTCTTTGGGTGACGAACACATTCTACAGTTGATTGTGTACTGGTTGCATAACTGCGAATTTCCTGAGCACCATTCTGTTAGTATTTTAAATTGGTGAATTCTGTGGTAGGTATGATGATAACATTGGTTGACAGAATCTAGAATCACCTAAGAGATAAACCTCAGGGCATGTCTGTGAGGGACTTTCTAGATGAGGTGGAGGTGGAATACGCACCTGAACTTTGTGTGGCACATACTATGGGCTGGGGTCTGAGACTGAACACAGAGGAGACGGCTGAGCACTAGCTTTCTCTAATTCCTGGCTGACTCACAATCTTGCCACCATGCCTTCCCCACCATGATGGACTCTACCTCAAAACAAAACCTTCCTTAAGTTGTGTTCATTAAGTATTTTGTTATAACAATGGAAAAATAGTCTAGTAGGTGAGTTATATTAACAAAGCTGTTCAGAAAGCTCACTTTTCTTCTTTCCCTAACTTGCTGTTTATGGCTGTATTTATTATATTTTTTCAGTTAAGATAAATGCTTATTTCAGTAACTGATCCTGGTTATATCATTATCAATTGTGTTGTGTGATGCAGCCAAGACTAATCACGTAGTAGCTTTGTCTTAATGTTGATGCTAATGCAAAATGAGTATCTTTGAGTAGTGCCCAAATTTTCTGACCAGACCCTGAGAACATTTTGTTTCAGTTTTAGCAGTTTATTTCCCAAATGTTAAGTAATATTGAACAAAACAAAATTAAAACCCCACAAATTTATCCCTCCCTCTGTTTCTTTCTTCTTGCTAAGGGATAATTCACATTTTATTTTACTACTAAAAATGTGTAGCCCAAGCTGGCCTTAAACTCCTGATCCTCCCTTCTCTGCATCTTCAGCAATTTCCTATCTGTGTGTGCCCACAACTGGCAACGAGTCACATTTGAAATATGGAGATATTTTCTCCATCACTTTGGTAGTTGAACCCTTGGATAGAAGACTATTACCTGGGAGACTTCTATAGGCCCTAACCTTATGCTTATTAAATAATTCCTCATGCACCATCTGGTTTACAATCTTATGAGGTATGCCTTATTTCTATTTGACAGAGAAGAAGTAACTTGAACTTGTGTCTCATAGTTTATTGAATAAAGTAGGGATTAGAATTCAGACTTTAAATTCCACATGGGCACCAACTTTAGTCTTTTTTGGTTCTGTTTTTTTTTTCAGTAATGGTGTGAAACTCCAGCATGAAACACTTTTATTTGAAAGTAGATCCTCAGATCAAATCTCCTAAGTTATATGTTTATAATTTTAGGCATATTCATATAGTGTGTTTCTCATATTCTGTCTGTGTGAGTATATAGAACTGTCAGCCTTATTTTGTCTCTTTCCCCTCACTTACAGCAACGGTGATCTAGATCCATTTTCAGGAGGTGGAGTAACAGAAGACATCTCAGACAGTCTGGTGGCAATCAACATCCCACAAGGTGCCCATCATTTAGATCTCAGAGCCAACACAATCTTCGACCCTACATCCCTGCTGTTAGCCCGGTCACTGGAAATTAGACACATGAAGCGATGGATTGCAGATTTCTATAGCAACTCCAGAAGGAAGCTCTGAA
>PVHP010052232.1:0-11290 GCA_004024765.1 Zapus hudsonius
TGTTTGCCCTGTTTGTTCAAAATCTTGTATTGGTTCGATCTGTTTCACTATGCCCAATGCAGTATGAATCTGTTCTGTGCCATTATGGGGTTTGTTTTGTGCCCTCAAAGGAGACCATGAGATACTCTTATCTCCTCTAGCTTCCCAGCTGCTGGGAGGTGAGCAGCTTGCTTTCCATTGAGCTCCTCACTGTGGTGTGGTATGCTGTCACCTTGTCACAGGTCCAAAATCAGCGAGGCCAATGGACCATGGGCAGGAAACTCCAGAACTTTGACCAAAGTGAAGCTCTCCTCCACACAAGGAATAATCTCAGGTACTTGTTTCAGTAATGAAAAGCTCACTAACACCAGATCATTTCAGGAAAGGCTTTTCTCCACTCAATTTCCAGACTTCCTAGCAGATCCCTTTCAAAAACATATTCTTAAAACCAACACCAAATTTAAAAACCCTGACTACAATGCCACCACCATTTCAGATTTTCAGCCCTTTGCTTATAGACAATAAAGCAAGTCATAATTGGATAGGAGAAAAGTGATCCTGAAACACATTTCCAGCAGCATGTGCTTTTGGGATGGGGCAAGGGGGGGCCTGAAGTACTGAGCTGAACTGAACATAAAACTTGCTACCTTGTCACTACCAAAAGCTAAAACTGGACAGTGCCCTCCACTACACTCACTGGCTATCTGGTTTAACTTGCATAGACAAAAATTGAGGTCAAAATCTAGATATCATTATGCTGACTGCATACATGGCCTTGTCGTCACTGCTCCAGGTGCCAGGTGTCCTGGCTGCCACGGTCCAGGTAGATGGTGAGGGCTGGGGCTCTAGCACTGGTGCTTGCTCTGTTTAAATGTCATTGCAAATGCTGGAAAACTAACTACTATGTACATGACAGAAAAGCTTCTCTAATTCATAAATACCAATTTCCCCATGTTCTCCAAAAGGTTATGTATTTTCGGTTACACCATGAAAGGCTGAAGTTTGAAAAAAGCCATGGTGGAGGAGGAATATAAATCTGTGTTCAGGTTTGCTCCAATCTGTAACTGTGTTAGTCAGCTTCCCACGACTAGGACAAAATACATAAGCAATCAACTAATATGGAGGAAGTTCTGTTTAGATTTTTAAACTGGAACTTTTAGTCCATTGGTCCTGTTGCTCTGGGCCTACAGTGAGGTGGATCATCAGGGCGGAGGCACATGGCAAAGGAAGCAGAGAGCAAGAGGACAGGATGGAGAGGGACTGAGGTCCTAATATGCTCCTTAAGAACACCATCTGAAAGACTCACCTCCTCCTGCCACACTCAACCCCATGGTGGCACAGGCACACAGGGCCTTGGAGGACACTCAAGCGCAGTGTTCTTGTCCTTGAGAGCCAAAAGCCTCTTGTGGGAATGTGGGAACAGAACAAACTAATGGAAGGCTTGATGCTGCCTGTCCAGGGAAGTCTTATCCAGGGTCTCTGTGGGGGCACACTAATGGACAGAGGGGAAAATGACCAGCTTTTTTCAAGTGGGCTTTCACTCTCTGACAACTTCATAGCTTTCTATACAAAAACTAAAATGCCTGCTGTTTTCAGATAACAAGAGACTAACAATCATAGCACTATTTTCACTGTACTTTAATGTTTATGCCAGACATCGTGCTATAAAACACCTGCCTGCATGAGAAACCCTGAGAGCTATAATAATTAGAATAACTAGGAAAAAGAGAACGCTGGATTTCATCGTGTTAGAAAAGCTTCAGGCTGCAGGTGAATTAGCTCCTGAACACAGGGATAAAAGTAAATATTATCCTGGAGTCACTGAGGGTGAGAACAGGGCTTGATTCCTTCTGTGTATGTGTGTAGGCATTTATGTAATTTAAACAAACAAATGAAATGAGAACCAGAGAAATCGCTTTCAGAATTTCTTGAAGTTTCCAGGACCTTCTCTCAAACTATAAACTACAGGTTTCTTTTTTCCATAAATACCAATTTAAGATAATTCTTACTACTCAGACTGTGGCTTTTTTGGTTTAATAACATTGCAATTGCTAACATGGCATAATTTCCTCATAACAAAAATAGCCTTTAATTAAATAACTGGAACACTGCTCAATTCAAAGAACAATACAACATTTTTTTTCCTAAGAGAAGAAAAAAAACCCTAAAATCTTTTTGAAATTTTTTTGGTCTTGCCTGGCAATAAATAATATTTATTATTTATTTACAAAATGAAATTTATTAATAGTTGTTAATAAAAATATTATAAAATACTATGTAAAATATTATTAAAATTGTTGTTTATTAATAAATGTTATTGCCTGACAATATTATTATTTACAAAATGAAAGTTTTGTTTCTTTTTTTTTTTTTTTGGTTTTTCGAGGTAGGGTCTCGCTCTAGCCCAGGCTGACCTGGAATTCACTCTGTAGTCTCAGGCTGGCCTCGAACTCACGGCGATCCTACCACCTCTGCCTCCCGAGTGCTGGGATTAAAGGCGTGCGCCACCACGCCCGGCTTTGTTTCATTTTTATGGTGACAAATATTATTCAAGTTTATTTTCTTTTTTGTTTCCTATTTAAATATAAAGCTAAACCACAAACAGGTACAACCAAAACATTTAATCTCACAGTTAAGCATGAGGCCAGGGGGGTCAAGGGCAGGGGTAGGTTCTCCTACCTGTATTCATTCATGTTTACCTGGCTCTGGACCCCCAGTCCTTGGACTTAAGGTTAAGAGAAGAATCAGGTCTTCCGTAGGGAGAAGGAAGCCACCTGTTCCCATCACTCTTCTTGAATGTTTCTTATTCTTTATTTTTTTTTTAATATATATTTATTGTCCATAATGTGTTACATTATTTAGTGGGCAAACCATGCGTTGTTATCCCGAATTCCCCAATTCCCCCCCTCCCCATCCCTGATCAGTTGTATATCCTCCTCTGTGGGCTGTCTGTATTAGTCCTTGTGGCAAGGTATCCTGTATATTGAAATATTTTTAAAAAGTTTTGAGAGAGAGAGAGAATGCATGGGCATGCCAGGGCCTCCATGGGCACTGGGAAACAACTGAGCCAGTTCTCAAGCCAAAAACCTAAACTCTTTTTGTTGTTGTTGCTTTGAGGTAGGGTCTTACGCTAACCCAGACTGGCCTCTGGTCTCAAACTCATAGTGAGCCTCCTACCTCTGCCTCCTGATTGCTGGGATTAAAGGCCTGAACCACCACGTATGGCTCCAAAACCCAAAATTTTTTTTAACTTTTTATTGATAGCTTCCATAATTATAGACCATAAACCACTATAATTCCCTCTCCACCCTCCCTCATCTCTCTTCCCCCTCTCAATTAGTCTCTGTTTTTGTTTCTGTGACATCGTCTTTTCCTCCCATTATGTGTAGGTATTTTCAGGCACTTCAAAGTCATAAATATCAAGACCATTTTGTGTCTGGAAGTTTGCGTTGGAAGCAGTCTTACCCTTCCTTTGGCCAAAACCTAAATTCTTAACCATGAAAGCTATAGTTTTAAAATATAGTTGGGAAACAACTGTATAAAAATCGTTAATATAAGGCACAATGAGATAAAGTAAACAAAACTGACAGATTCAGTCTAAATCCGTATTATGTAGTTATCAAAAAATATTTGCTAGCATTTGTAACTTGTTTTTACACCTGCTAATCTTTCTGATTCAGAAGTCCCTCTAAAGGATCAGGGAGACGATGGCTCAGTAGGTAAAGTGCTTGGTGTGCCAGATGAGGATGTGAATTCAATCCACAGCACCCTCAGAAAATGCTGGGCATGGGGGCCTCACACCTGTAATCTCAGCAATGGGAGGTAGAGATGACCCCGGGGCTTGCTGGCTAGGTGAGCTCTAGGTTCAAGAAAAAATCATCTCTCAAAAAGATAAGGTGGAGAGGAACTGAGAAAGACACCCAACATCAAATTCTTGCCTCCATATGCACATCACACATGCACACTACATACACATGCCAAAAGAAAAAAAGGGGAAAAGACCTTCCCAAATGCAATTGTTCTAAATTTGGTACTTGATCCTATTAAACGATTCCTACATTAATATAAATTCTCAGATCAATAAACTCAATCAATACAATTTTATAATTTATCACCTTGTTCCTGGCCATATGGGCACAGGCATTTTTAAAACTGTATTTCCATCAGAAGCTACATATACAGGATACCCACTCTAATTCCACAGGGCTACTTGAAGGTAGGAAGCAACAGATGAGGACCAAGAGAGATCAAATAGCTGTGACAGCCAGCCCCAAAGACTCTTATCTCCTGGCCTTGCCACACTCATCTGGTACCTTCCCACAGGAACAGGAGCCCTATGTAAAACCAAGGGAAGCTAAAGAAATGGCAGAATGACTCCTCCGGTCATAGAAGACCTGGCTTTCTCTAGGATCCTAATGCGGGAGACTCCTTGCCAGCCCTCGTAGGACTGATGGCTCCTGCCAACATTCAGCACTGGCCTGCTCAGAATGTGAGCAGCCTCCTCAGGAGGGCTCTCCAGAGAGCAGGAACCTGACCCACCAGGGGAAGCCATTCCCATGGAACAAGGCAAGAGAATGCACACTGTGCTTTAAAGTCACCAAGTTTAGCATGATTGGCAACAGGGTGCAGGACAGTAGCACACCCAGCAGTGAGCAGGAATGACCACTGTGATTCCACAAGCTTCCACAAAGCCTTGCCTCTCAGAGACAAGGAATTTCTCTGAAGGAACAAATAGCAATCTCGTAGAATCCTTACCTTCTTTCTTCTCTGAGATGGGGTATCTCACTAAAACTGATCTGGTGGAACTAGCTAGTCAGCAAACCCTAGGAATGCTCCTATCTCTGCCTCCACGCGCTGAGGTTACAGGCACAAACCACCAACCAGCATTTTATATGAGTACTGGGAATCCAAACTGAGGTCCTCATGCTTGTACATCATTACCAGTCCCAAAGTCTTCCTTTTAATCAATAAAACAATGGCTCAGTTACTCAAGTTGAGGCACAGAGAATTATTTAAGCCACAGAATTATTTAAGGCCATCTTAGGTAACATAGTGAGACCATCTCTCTTCAAAACAAAACAAAACAAAAATGGTGGCTACTTCTAGAACCTCTTACCACCTCTATTTTCTTTCCTTTGAAAAAATTATTCATTTAGAGGCTGGAGAAATGGCTCAGTGGTTAAAAGTGCTTGCTTTCAAAGCCTACCATTATGGGTTCGATCCCCCAGTACCCAGACACACAAAGTGACACAGGGGTCTGGAGTTTGTGTGCAGAGGCAAGAGGCCTTGCTTGTGTGCCCATTCTCTCCCTCCCGCTCTCTCTCTCTCTTTATCTCTCTCAAGTAAAGAAAAGGCAGTTAAAGAAAGTATTCATTATTCGCATGTGTATGTATGGGTGGACCAGGATCTCTCGACACTGCAACCAAATGCCTGGCCAGCTTTATATGGGTGCTGGGGATCTGAACCCAGACTGGCAGACTTTGTAAGCAAGTGCATTTAGCAGCTAAGCCCCCCCCTCCATTTTCTAGGTCACTGTATGCGTGCCCCCGCCTCTGATCACTTGTGCTTTTAATTTGCAAGCCAAGCCTCAAGCACGGAAATCCAAATGAGAACTTTGTTTCTTGTTTCTGTCCTTATAAATTCTTTGAAGCTTCACCTGCACACTTAGAAGCTGTGCCATGGCCTGAAAACCAAACATGAGACTGGTCGCCACACTAGAGTGAAGAACAACAAAAGGCTTTTAAAATCCAGCAACCAACGCAGCAGCCAGAGAAGCCTTCATCTATTTTCAAATACTCTTTATGGAGAAATGTCACAATGTTTGCAGCATTCACAAACTCGCCTAACTATTTTCACATGTCAGCCAGATGCCACACGTCTCTCCTATGCCAAGAGTTTGACTAAGCTAAAAAAATTTTTAAAAACAAAAAACTCCCTCCAAATTAACACAGAATGTTCATGAAACCAAAACAAGCTCATATTCAACTGCTAAACAGCAAAAAGAATATGCACATAATAAGCAATTTTCATATGATAAAGTCAATAAAATCAGGCCAGGCACAGTGGCTTATTCCTATAATCCCAACATTCAAGAGGTGAATCACCATGAGTTCAAAGCCAGCCTGGTCTACATAGTGAGTTCAGGACAGCCTGGGCCACAAAGTGAGAACTTGTCTCAAAACAACCAAACAAAAACACAGTGCTATGGAGAAGGCTCAGTGAATAAAGCACAGGCTCACACTGAGTACCCAAATTCAATCCACAGGCCCCACATTAAAACACCGGAAGTCATGATGGATTTTTAATCCCAGCATTTAGAAAATGACAAAATGGGAGAAGATAGAGTTCCTGGCCTCTGACCCCCCCCCACATGCACCCTGATACACATGTCTGTATGAATCTCTATCTACACACATCATACATATGCACAAACACATAAGTGATTATAAATAAAATACAACTACTTTCATGGCTTCTACCAAGTATAGATGAGAACAATATTCTTAATCCCATGGGAGCTGGTGTGGCGCTGCAGGCCTGTAATCCCAGCACTCAGGAGCATGAGCCCAGAGGATCAAGGTGGTTTGTTTTTGTTTTTGTTTGTTTGTTTTTGAGGGAGGGTCTCACCCTAGCCCAGTCCAGCCCAGGATTCACTATGTAGTCTCAGAGTGGTATCAAACTCACAGCAATCCTTCCACCTCTGTCTCCCAAATGCTGGGATTAAAGGCATGTGCCACCACACCCGGAGTGTGTGTTTATTTTTGAGACAGATACTCTGGAGGCCGCCTCCACCTGGCTGTGCAGGTACTCTGGAGGCCATTTCTCCTTGCTTGTTTCCAAAAATGAGCATCACCCAGCCAGCATCGAGGCCTGCTACAATGGCAGGGTGCTCGCTGGGGTGGAAGAGAAGAGAGCCTTGGGAGCCAGCCACCAAGGGCAGCTGCCTCCATCCCTGGGAGGCGGAGGCACAGGGCAGCTTCTCTGCCTGTGGGCCTGGCTGCTATATTTACAGTTGCCTAGCTGCTGTTTGCCTAGCCTTTCACAAACACCCAAGAAGGGGGTTAGCCCGGGCGATGCCTGTTTACAGAGTTTTGGCCACCCTACCAGGTCTTGGTTGCCCCATCTGATCTGTTTGCTCAACTGGGAAATGACCCACGACTTGTCTTAGCCACCTGCTATCCTGCCTAGTTCCCCACCATCCAGCATTGACCACAGGTTCAAAAAAAAAATCATTAAACAACAAATGAAGTCCCTGAGCTCTTATCCTAAGTGCTGAGCCAATCTCAAATTCAGTGTGATTTAGAATTCAACTCACAGACTGCTGAGTTAATATATTCTTGGAATTTAGTTATCATCATAATTTTCCATGTAAGTGTTTACAAGGTAAGCTATTCTAAAGCCTATAAAAACTGCTTAAAATTAAAAAATACAGTGATAAATTTTGACCAGAGAACCTGCATGTTACCACAATTAGCTCTACTAAAGTAATTTATTAACCACTAGAGAGCAAATTTTCAAGCTTATGTGCCAACTGTTTGCTGTGTCATGAATTTTAGACTCAAAATGTTTCGCATTTATTTTACACAGAAAAATATGTTAGAAGGCTTGACCTTGGACATGTCTGCAACCTAAAGAACAGGTGATTACTAGAGATTTGCAAAAGAGTATAAATCTTGTTAATGGTAAGATGCAATCAAAGGGACAGTAACAGAATGATACTTTGTTTTAATTGAACAGCAGAATTAACATGTGAAAGGGCAGGAGGAACCTGGAAAAGGAGAACGACAGGAAGTAAATGGTAGCTGCACCTGAAATGAAGTTAGAGGCCAGCTCAGTCTAAACATGCACCATCAAACCATCTACCATGCAAGAGCTGCTTCCAAATAATAGGTTTTTGTTTTGTTTTGTGAGGAGTTCTGGGGATTGAGCCCAGGGGTTCATACATGGTAACCATCTGCTCTACCACTGAGCATACTCCAAGGCCCTCAAAAAAAAAAATTTTTTTTTTTTGCCAATAGAAACTGTTAATGTTTACACTACTGTACTAACAAACTACTTCCATCACCAAGTATACATTGAAAAAAATGTAAAGTAACAATTATTTCTATTTTCTTGGTATGTGTGCAAGCACACTTCTGTCACGGTACACGTGTGAAAATCAGAGGACAATGTCATGTGTCAGTCCTTGCCTTCCACATTATCTGAGGCAGGGTGCCCATTTTTCACTGCTGTGTTTGCCAGGCTAGCTGGTCCACGAGCTTCTAGAAGTTTCTCGGCTGGCCTCCCTTCTTGCCACATTACTGTGATTACTGATACTCTCTATGGCTTTCAGGTTTTGCAAGGGTTCTAGGGATCCAAACTCGGGTGCTCACACTTTGTCCACTGTGCTGACAGCAAGTGAATCACTGTATATTTGTGCCTTACGGTTAATAAAAATTATATTGTGTTAAAAATATTAAGTTAATGATTGATACATTTTTAACTCCCTGACTTTTGAATCAGTTCTTTATTTTAATGGTTGCCTTATGGAAAAAGAGAAAGGACTTAAAAGAATGACCTTGGATGCTTTCTGCAGTGATGTCCACTTACTTAGTAAATACCCTGTGCTTCCCAGTGTATATAATGTTGTTAAACACGAATGCAAAGTGGTTGCACATTGTTATAAATTTGTGATGGGTGAGTGTGCTCCAAGCCCACAGAGCCATTTTGCAGAAATGATCTTAGAACAGTTTGGTAACAAAATACCTGTTGTGGGGGCTCACTTGCCACTTAAACATGAGAGCCTGAGAGTGAGTTCAATGCCTCAGCACCCATGTATAAAGCTGTGTGTGACCACACACATCTGGAATCCTAGTCCTGAGGGATTGTGGAACTCACTGACTGAGGCAGAGACTCTGTCTCAAGGAAATGTGAAAATGACTGCCAGGGCACAGAAGTTCTCAGGACTCTGCACATCTGGGCACTGGGTTTGTACTTCGGTATAAACATGCATACACCACACTCACATCACATCACACCATACTCCATACACACACACATCCACACAAGCAAAAAACATTTACAAATATTTATTCTGTAGCTACTAAAACACTATTTTCAAAACCAGTAGTTTTAAAGGGTCATTGCTTTCACTTTTCCTTAGTAAATTTGTTTACACCATAAAAAAGTATCCCAAAAGGGCTGAAGGAAAACACAACTCCCACAAAAGAAAGGAAGATGATAATAGATGAATGAAATATGGGTCCCTTGTCACTACTGTGGTCTATTGTTGACAAAAATAGCCAAGATTCACAGGGTCCTGGGGCGCACACCTGTAACCCCAGCTATCAGGAGGCTGAGGGCTGAGGCATGGGGATCAGAAGTCAGAGGGCCATCCAGAGTGACACAGCTGGATCCTGAAGATCCTGTTCTGTCTCGAACACACACACACACACACACACACACACACACACACACACACACACACAGACACACATGGTTGATGGGAAACTGTACATATGGACAGTGTGAAAATAATGTTTTTAGAATGAATACTCTAAGTCACAAGGAGAAAACCATTCCTCAAAAGGATCCGATAGATAGCACCTAGCCAGTCATCATTTTAGCATCATTAATGGCAACTGAAGTGTTGTTTGATGTCATGCAACATTTACTCTACTAATGCAAACCCTTTCAGACCTAACTTCTAGTTCATAAGCAATACACAGAATGGAGTATTTTCACAGTCAAAAGACACCACAAGAAAGTGAACTTCACAGAGGGACAGTCTGTAAGACACACCTGACCTCTTTGGTAAAGCAGAGCTATCAGAAAAGGGATCATATGTTAAGAGTGAGGGGTGGCTAGGGATAAATGGGGCTCAGTGAGTGGATAAAACACTTGCCATGTACCAGAGAACAGACACCCAGCATCCAAGTAGATGCCTGTGGGTGTGGTGGTCTACCTGTAATCCCAGGGCAGACAGTCTAGTTATTCTAGATGAACTGGTGCACGCTGGCCTCAAGTGAGAGCTGATGCCTCAGAAATACAAGGAGAGCACCAGATATCAACCTTTAGCCAAACCCATTTACACATGCACCCACACCTGGATTAGTAGGACAAAATCTAAATATAAAGATGACAACATACATACAGAAATGAAAGCACAGATCACTAACAGGAAAACAGCGAGTGCAGGCAAAGCAACTATCGGCAAATGTGTGTGTATTTCATGAATACACAGTGCTCGTGTGTGCATTTCATGTATACACAGTGCTCATGTGTGCATCTCATGTATACACAGTGCTCATGCATGCATCTCATGTATACACAGTGCTCGTGCGTGCATCTCATGTATACAGTGCTCATGCCTGCATCTCATGCATACACAGTGCTCATGCCCTATTTGTACAAAGCTTTTCTAAGACTGGTTTGCACCGCTGTGTGTAGAGTACATGTGGTGAAAGCACATGTGTGCACGTAGGTTCCTTTCTGTACTTCCTTGAGACTGGGTCTCTCCCTCAACCTAATGCTGTTATTTTTCCAGGTCAGTAGCAAGCCCTAGAGATTCTCCAGCCTTCCCCCTGCCCACTCCGGCAGACTGGGGTTATAGACGTGTGTGACCCAGCTTTTTACATGGGTGCCAAAGACCTGAACTTGTTCAGTCTCAAGCCCTCATGCTTAAGGGGCAAGTGTTCATTAACTGAAGAACCATTTTCTCAGTCCTCTAAGTTTTTCAGGGCAAGACCCAACTTTAAAAAAAAAATAACAAAAATAAAAAATGTAGCAAAATGTTCTTTTCAGCATGAATTAGTTGTGAAAAACATTTACTTTTCAATTAAAATTCCACCTTGACTTTGAGAAGACAGGTAGAATGCCACCTGAAACGCCAGCTTGGTAGCAGTCACAACAAAGTGAGACACTTACTGTTCATGAAACAACACAGTGCACTTTATTCATCTGTCACCTCATTCACGGTGGTGCAGGACCTCTAGCTTTGCTCTGACTGGTTACCAAAGACCATTCGGATGCCTGAACCAGTGAAGCCATGTCTCAGCCTTTATATAAAGTGCAGTGCTGGAAAGCACGCTGGAGACAAGTGAACAGTCATGTTGCTGGTCTCACTTCCTAAAATACACAGGCCACTGGGTATGAACACTAACAGAGGGTGAAGCCTCGATAAAATAAGTACTGTTAATTATTCCTAGAGGATTATCTCACACCCTCTCTCCACCCAATATTAAGTCTTTTCAAACAGAAAAATATGATTCCTTTCAGAAGCCTAGATCTTTAAAGGACAGATAAGTACATAGTTCATTTGGACTTTTTTTTT
>PVHP010052233.1:0-11173 GCA_004024765.1 Zapus hudsonius
TCTCCTTTACCATTTGTCCAGTTATTATCGTTAATGGTCTCGTTTTAAAAGTTAAAACATTTGGGCTGGAGAGATTGCTCCTCAGTGGTTAAGGCACTTGCCTCCAGTGCCCAAGGCCCCAAGTTCAATTTCCCAGTGCCCACATAGACCAGACCTACAAGGTGGTGGCCCTGTTGCTCACTCTTCTCTCTCTCTTTCTCTCTCTCTCTCTCTCTCTCTCTCTCTCTCTCTCTCTCCCTCTTGAAAATGAATAAAATATTTTTTCAGGTATATAAAATGATAATATTAAAAATACAAAGTTCACCTTTACAAAAGCAAAACAAAGAAATCACACACACAATTCCATTAACAAGATCAAAATCTTACCAAAAATAATCTCAGCCACATCCCCACACTGCCATGGGAGCCATTAGCAATACATAGTGTGCAAGCCATCCCTCTGGACTCAGGGTAACCACACAGCTTATGGAGACCAGCATCCAAATAGCTCCCACGTAGTCCTCTCCAATGGCTTAAACCAGAAGGTAACATTAAACAGGCTGAGGAGAAACACAGGAAGCCAGAAGCGTGTAGGCAATGCTGCATAGGTGGGTATACCGTGTTTATTTTAATACACCTTAGTTTGCTAGGAAAAATACCATCTCGTCATCCCAACAGTTACAGCAGCCTTGTGTTATCGGCGAAAATGTCATCCAAGGATTAAAAAAAAAAAAAAAGCTAGGCAGAGTAAAAAGGAAAGCTTAATCACTTTACGGTGTAAAAAAAAAATCCACTTAAGGCTCTCGGGAGGGTCCCGTGCAGACAGCAAGAGGGCGGCTTCAAGGCTCACACAGTGGCTCCTAGTCACTCGGCTTCTGAACCACGAACCAGCAAGCGTCCTCAGTAGAAAGCACCTGGGCCTGTGGGCAGAATCCAGGGCAGCGTCCAGCCTTGGCCTCCAGGCTCCCATCCCACGGGGCAGCCCTGCCACTGCTGGCCACAGCAGTTTAGCAAGACCGGTTTTGTGTGTTTTGTGGTTTTGTTTTCACTCTCTCTGACAAGGAGGCTTCTCACTGTCTCTCGAGTGCTACAATACTTGCTTTGATGTCACACTGAACAAACAGACATTGTCCCTTTGTTCTCCAGAGTGTTCTCGGACACAGTTTTTCACCAGGGAGAACAAAGACCGCACACTGGCAATAAAGCACCGTACATAGTATGTGCAGGAATGTCACACGCCACGTACATCCGTGTCCCTGGAGAGGGTGGCCGGCTCATCTCACCTCACATCTGTCTCCTGCTCCTGATGCTCTGGATTTGGGTTGGAGGTCGCGCACGCGCACTCCCAGGTGCTCCTCTAGCCTCACCTGGACCTCTTTCAATTTTGGCTTCTTCCTGACATATTCCACCTTGGCCACCTTGACACTGCGGTGGTGGATTCTCAAGGGCTGGCACTTGACACTGCTGGTATTGCAGCAGCCGGTGCAGCACTTGACCTCCGCAAGGGGGCCAGATCAGGAAGTTGGCTGATGTGGGGTCCACCTGACTCCGAGGTATCTCGTAAATGACAGTCCTAGTCTTGCAGACTGCAGGAATGGCTTCATCAATGCTTCTCTTCCTCTGAATGGGCACTGGTCGCTTCTCAGGTGCATGCTTGGTGGAGTGAGCCCCATGGACTCTCAGACTTGTCTCTATGGCATCCTCAGCCCCTACAGAGATAAAAGGAAGAGGGAAAAAACAAAGAAAAATACAGGAGATTGATGCCTATTTATGTTTTATCTCTACATTGCCTGATGTGGGAAGGAAAAAGGGCACAGAAAATTCTAAAGACACCTACACAGTCACCAGAACAGGTCAGCAGTATTATTGATAGAGATACACCAACAGATGCCATATTGTAGGAGATATAAAGTTTCTGTAATGTACAAAGACATGAAAAGTTACAGAGATACCTATAGAAAGCAGAAGCCAATGTATGAAACTTGCTGACCTACTACTGCTTGACTGCTGAGAGTGGCTACTGCCAGGTGCAAATAATTATATAGGAATGCCAGTGCTCATTTTGGGTATCTACAGCATGACCCAACAAAGCAAAGGTAAATTCCCATGAAAACCCCTTAAAAAGACTCAGGCTTCAGGCTTCAGGCTTCTCTGAGTTACTCCATCCACATATGGACTCATTAATTCATATATTGACCTCAGATTAAATATATTTAGGGCAATGATTGAGTACATTTACTAGTGTATGCAGATTTATGACAGTACAGGCCAATGTAATAACTTCTTGGATCATACAATTAGAAGACTTTATTGCAAACTTCAGTAGTTAATTAAAGTTTTTTTCTTCAGTTGAAAATTTGTCAAGCTCTCCCTTTTTTTGGTAAAATACCTGACTCATGTCGGCTCAATCATTTTCTATAGAATATTATATTATATTTCTTTTTTAGCACCAACAAAGACATAGGACTTTAGTTAATTCTTCAATTAATTCTAGAAATTATGATCATCATAGTTGGTGCACAGACTCTCTATTAGGCCAGAGACAGCCCTTTATTTAGTCCACTGATTTTCAACAACACTAACCCTGTATGAGGACATTTGGAGTGTCATAGTGTGAAGAACAGCACTACGGTCATTTACATGGAAGGGGTCAGTAATGTTGATACACCTTCAAAGCTCAGGACAACCCACTCGCAACAAAGAACATTCTAGCACAAATGTCTTTGAAAAACTCTTGGTTTTGAAACTAATCTCTATACCCTTGTTCACATTACCTGTAGACACTTTCATGTTCATATGTGTGTCTGTGTATTCATGTAACTTTGTGTGCTCATGTATGAAGGGGAATGTATGTACACATATGTAGAAGCCATAGTATAACCTCAGGTGTCATTCCTCCGGACCTGGACCAACTATTTATTACAGTTTATATGTGCATGTTTTGTAAGTGGGTAGATGTATAGATGTGTACATGTTTATATATTTATGGGTCACATGTGTGTGGGTACACATGCACTTATGTATGCATGCATGTGTGTCGAGGTCAGAGGTTCAAACACCATGTCTTCCTCAGTTGCTGTTCACCTAAGGTCTCTCACTGAATATGGGTCTCACCAATTCATCTACATTTGCTAGCCAGTTAGCCACAGAGGTTCTAGTGTTTCTGCCTCCCCAGTCCTGGGGATTACAGATATTCCAGAATTTTAGGTGGGTGCTGAGGATTCAGGATCAGGTTCTCATGCTGGCAAGGCAATCACTGTACTGACTGAGCCATCTTCACAGCCCCCAACTGTCCACCTTTTTGAGACAGAGTCTGTCTGGAGCTCACCAGTTAAGCTACCCTGGCTATCTAGCAAGCAACAGGAATCCACCTGTGTTCACCTTTCCAGCACTGGGATTACAAGTACACATCACCACACTGACATATTTATATGGGGATCAAACTAACAGCCTAATACTAGCATGGTAAGAACTGTAGTGACTGAGTCTCCCAAATACCTAGATAATTTTAAAATAGCCCTTAGAATGATCCAAGTATTTCTTGTCTGAGTACTTCCTGGGAATGGGCAATTATAGAGGTTTTGTGATTGCTTGTCTACTGAAACCTTGACATGAGGAATGAAAACCCTCAAACCTGAAGGTTCTATGTGGTCCTGAGAAGAACTACCTGTCCCTTTATCCAGGTGACACTGGTCACCAAGTAGGCAAAATATGACACCCTAGTCTCTGGCATGGGGAGAGGGTGGGCTCAACAACTGTTTGACCTTATAACATCTTCTCATCTAAGCTTACAGCCTTCCCTTCGGTTTCTCAGGCTTACATTTGGTTATTGGTTAATATGGAGGGAAAGGAGCTTCTGTTTCTAATAGATCACTCTACCTGAAGTCCCCCAGAAAAGCTGCTCCTCCGCACTCTCTTCTTGGGTCATGTTGTATACCGAAAGTCCTTGTCATATCCAAATGCTTATATAGAAGGGCTAACCCCCAGGGTGGCTGTACTGGAAAGTAGGGCCATTAAGGAAGTTATTATATTTAAGTAAGGCCATAAGGACAGGGCCTACATCTGCTAAGTTTACTGTCTCATAAGAAGAGATACTAGAGAGCTCATGTTCTCTATCTCGATGCTGTCAAAGAAAGGTCATATGAGGACATAAGGCAGCCATCTGTGAACCAGAAAGAAAGCCCTCACCAGAAACCAAATCTGTCAGAAGTTTTATGTTGAACTTCTACATTCTAAAACTGAGAAAGAATACACCCCTATTGTTTAACCCATACAATCTGTGGTGTTTTGTCATTGCAGCATGGGTAGAGCAATACAGACCATCAATTTCATAAATACTTGATTCTCCACTAACTCATCTTGATTCTTAATTTTTTTCACTGATGTCCTCTAATTCTTTTTTTTTCCTTAAGAACTTTATTATATGAACATGTTGCCAATTGGTCATATTCCCATTGGGTTATACTCTTATGTTCTCCCTCCCCCAACCCCATTCCACTGAAGGCCCTCTTAAATGGGGTTATCGGTAATCACTGTAGAGTCATTAATGCACCAGTCAATTTCTGTGGTAGGGAAAACAATGCCTCAAAATGTACCTTCCCACTGTGTGCCTCTTAAATTCTTTCGACACCTACTTTCACACTGTTCCCTGAGCCTTGGACAGTGTGTTATGAGTCTCCTTTAGTGTTGAGCTCTCAGAAGCCTCTGATTTCCTGCTTTGAAGAGTTTTGAGTATCCATGGTGTTTACTATCATCTCCTCTGAAGAGGTTCTCAGACTAGCAGTGAGATCATCACTCATATTTAATCCACCCCTTTCTTTGTAATGTTTGCTGGGCCCTGGCTCATGCTAAGCAGTTGTCTTTCTTTTCTTGTCATACTGGTGAGTCTTGGGTCTCCTCAGTATTTTCCACAATTTGTACAAAGCAGATTCTCTAGCCAAGAGTGAAAGCAGCATGGATTAAAGTGGATAAATATAGTCATTAAGAAGATGTTGATGGGTGACACCACTCCTTTCAGTTTCTGACTTGGTTTTTAGTAACAGGTACGAATTCCCTCCTAGTGAACAGTTCTCACATCCAATCAGAGAGCAGTGGATTACCCCCATAGTCTGTGTGCCACTATTTCACCAGATTGTGAAATTTAAAAGAAATACTTGTTAAAATATTTCTCTCTCTTCTACTAGAATTTAAGGAAAGGTAGATTATTTAAAATTTTTTTCCTGTTCTGAGACTATTGAAAACATGTGCTCCCAGCTGTCAGTCCTAATATTTGTAAATTTGGAGAGGCTACCCTCCCCTTGTTATCTTAGTTGAGGAAGTTAAATTCTTTCATATGCAAAGTTGTATATGCAATTATAAATTCAATTACTTATCATTTGAATTATATTATCACATTGTCATTTCAACTAATATGTAATCATCCTTCTGTATTGCAGATATTGAATCCATGGACTCAACTGACTAGGATAAAAAAAATTTCAGATTAAAAAAAAAAGAATTGCATCTGTTCTGAGCATGTACATTTTTCAATGACTTTTACCCTAAAGAAATATAGCATATCAACCATTTACAGAACATGTACATTTTATTAGGTATTCTATGTAATCTGAAGATAATTTAAAGTATACTTGGGGATTATGTAGGCATTATCCAAAAACTTCCTGTACTATATATTAGTTACATTAGGGACTTGAGCATCAACAGAGTTCACTATCTACAGAGGGTCATTGAACCAATCTCCTTTCCAAGGATACTGAGGGACAAGTGCACATGGGAACTATGTGTTACCCTATAAAAGATAGCACATTAGCCATGTATTTCTCAATAATATTTTTAAAAATAAACACTTCTTGATCAGGTTCTATTCACCCACACATTATCTTAGAAATAGAAATTTCAAAAAACATGTTTATTGTATACTTTACTCAATGAATGTTTTATAATTCATTGAAATATGTTTGATTTCCACTTGTAAAGTGCCTGGATCAGTTGAATAATGACTTCTGAGTGGCTGTCTCTAAATGCATGTTAAACATCCCAATTAGTTTCACAATTCTCAGAGCTCTAAGGTCAGAGATGACAGTAGAGGAAAAGGTTTAGCACACAAAATTTAAAGCATATTTATTCCTAATTAAAACTGTAATGTGGATCCTGTATTTTCTTTATCCACTTTTCAGGTAAGAAAAGTCAAGATTGAATTTTGCCTAATTTTATAATTATCACTACAACTTTTTCCACATTGAAAACCTTGAAATTCTTGATATCTTGTTGCTATAAAAACTATCATTTCTGAAATATCTAAAATATAGACAAAGATTTCTCTGCCTCGTTTTTATTTCCCTTTGACCATGTTAAAAATATAGACACAACTAATTTCTTATGAGAAACAGATTTGCTCTCAATTTCCAGTACTGCCCAGACTGGGCTTTGTAATTTCATTTTCTACTTAGTTCCTCAGGTATCTTTGACCTTCAGCTTGAAGCAACAAAAGCATCCAAGAAAACTATAACTGTAATAATTTCCAATATTCAATCCAGCATGTCATACTATGTGGGCTCAAAGAGCCTATTGACATACTTCACAGAAATAGTTATTCCTTCATTCCTAGCCATACTTTTAAAATTAGATGTTTGGCCTGCTTGTTAGTTTTAGCCTCTGGTAGTATCACCTTTAGATTTCTTTAGTTCTCCTTATCAACAATAGCTACCAAGATCCAAACACTTTGTAACAATTCCATCTTAACAGCAAATCAGTGACATGATTAGCAGAAAGCAATAGACACATCTAGAAATGTATAGTTTCTATGAAGGTAGTTGAATTAAGTAGCAAATAAACAATATACCTCTAGGAGACAGTAATGCTTTCTCGTTCCTCAAAGTTACACACAGGAACATTCTTCTGTGGATAACATAAGCAACATGGACCAAGGATTGCAATAAGCACATGAAAATCCACTTGCTACTTCTATGGAGCATGACAGACTTAAAAAAGACTTCTAAAACACATATGACTATTTTGAACACTGTCTTCCTACCTGCTTCAAAACAACTACACACCTTTACTGAGTGTTTACTTTAGATTTAGGTAAACAAGGAGATATTTTAAAGCCTCCTAAATATTTATCATTATGTGCATAGATAAGTTCTCCTCTCAGCCCTGGTTAGATAGTTAGAAAAGTGCTTTTTTTTGGGGGGGGATCAGTGGGAGGTGGAAAATGCAGAGAATTCTAATTGCTTCAGTGCGGGGGAAAAAAAAAGTGACTGATGAGTGCTCGGCCCTATGTAAGACATATTCATCATTCCCTCCCAGACTCAAAGAACATCTTGGAAGATATAATGGAATGAACGCAACAGTTGGAGGATAGGGAGGAGTGTCATGAAACTCTGATGTTGGAAACCAACAAGGCCATTGAACTCACAAGATATGATGAGAGCATTCAACATTCTGCCATATATAGGGAGGGGCTTAGGAGACACTATCCTTCCTAAGGTACTATTGATGGTTAAAAGTTTCTGGGGGGGGAGGGCGAGTCATTCTCTTCCTGGGCATGGCCACTGGTAAGTGATGAGAAAGAGTACAGTGAGACAAAAGTGGATAAGGGAGGATAATATGGGACACATAGGATCAAAACTATGTGTGTGTTTATGTGTGTAAATAAATATCAAACACCTACTGATTGAAAATACCACATCCAGTCGATCAAGCAAGGGGAGCCTTACCGCTACTTGTTTTAGTTTTTTTTTTAAATAGAGACAAGGGGTGAGAGGGAGAGAGAGAGAGAGAGAGAGAGAGAGAGAGAGAGAGAGAGAGAGAGAGAGAGAGAGAGAGAGAGAGAGAGAGAGAGCGTGCCAGGGCCTCCTGCCAATGCAAACTCCAGATGCATTGGCCACTTTGCACATGTGTCTTTACATGGGAACCAGGGAATCAAATATGTGTCAACTGACTTTGCAAGAAAGTGCCCTTAACTGCTGAGCCACCCCCAACCCTACTTAGAGCTGCTTTTAACTTTTGCACCCTTGCAATTCAATCAGATTAGAATTTTTGTGGATTCTTCTCTCATCTCTCTAAATTATTCTTCACCTAAAATGACCTCTTTTCTCTCCTTCTCTTTCTTCTTATTCTCCTCTGCTTACCCCTCTCTCTCCCTCTCCTATTCCCAACTGAACTGATTTGGTCACTTTGATTAAAATACCACCATTTTACTGACAAGTCCTTTTGTCACATTTTAATCTCCAGATAGGAACTCTCAAAATCTACAACCCACAATTCCCACATATCCATCAGTTTAGTTGATATTTTCATTTAGATAGCTCACAAGGATCATATATCTTACATATCTGAAACATAACAATTAATTTTCCTGCCATAATGTATTTCCTCCTGTTGGGTACTGAGAGAGTCACGGATCCCTGGTCCCCTGCAGATGAGCCTGTCTGACCGGCCAGCAGGAGACAAGCCCCATGAGGAAAGGTGAATGCACAGCCAGAGCCCCATATAAACTCGCAGCTGGGAGAAGTGTCCAAGCAGATCTCAGAACTTTATTTTAGCATCCAACCTTATATACAATCTAGGGATGTGTTGCATTGCCTTATCTCTTATACAAAGGGGGCTCAGTAAACAGGAACACAGCTACGGAAACTCAGCCAGCAGGAGTAAAACCTATTAGCACTTATAAACAGGATTTAGGGCTGTCAGCCATCCCCCCTTTCTCCTGGGGTGCACAGGTGTGCTAGGAACAAAGGCATGAGCTACGATGCTCGGGCTCTCATCCAGATGCATATTAAAGCTTAGCTCTAAGATATACAGCCAGGCTGGGTCCTGACATCCTCCCACCAGTCTTTCCCACCTATTAAAAGGTATATCACTTTTCATCCAGAAACTCAGTTCAGAGATGGGCACCCCTTGATTCCACCTTTTTCCTGTACCCTACATGCAATCTATATTGTAAGTCCTGTGGATGCTCTTCAGTGGTGCTGTATTCAATCTTTCTCATTGCTCCAACAAAGAACCCAACAAAAAGTAGCTTGTGGAGGAATGGATTTATTTCAGCTTACAGACTTGAGAGGAAGCTCCATCAAGGCAGGGAAAATGATGGTATGAGCAGAGGGTGAACATCACCTCCATCACAGCAATGCAAACAATGGCAGCAAGGTGTGCCAAACACTAGCAAGAGGAAGCTGGCTATAATCCCCATAAGCACACCCCCCACAACACACCTCTGACAAGGTTGCAATTCCAAAACTGCCATCACGTGGAGATCAAGCATTCAGAATACATTAAGTTTGTGGGAGACACCTAAATTAAACCAATATAAGTGGCCCCATCTCGCCATCTCTATAATGATTTGAATGTAAAAGTTCCCACAGGCTTATGTACTTGAACATTCATTCCCAGTAGGTGGTACAGTTTGGAGATGTTCTGGAACATTTTAGACAAGAGGAATAGTTGGCAGATGTAGGGCCATAGAGGTAAGTTCTACTTCCTGGTCCTCTGAGATGTAACAACCTGTACCAAAAGTTCATGGACCCAGTCAATCCACCCACCATCCCTTTCCTGCCATGTGGACTATATCCCCTAAACCATGAGCCAAAATAAATGTCCCACCCTTTATTTGTTTCTTTCAAGTATTCTGACATTGTAACAAAAAGTAATTTATTCAATCTCTGTCATCATCACTTCACTCTAGGGTGCCATCATCCCCCATTTTCTCTCACTCAGAATAATATAACACATTGAAACATACTAAATGTAATTGAAAACATGACTTGGAACCAGGGATGATGCACACACATGAAATCATTGCCCTTGGGAGAGTGAGTCAAGATTATAAATTCAAGGCCTGTCTAGGATATATAGGAAATTCCCGTGTGAAGAAAATTTTGTATATGTGAAGGAACCAACTGGGTCATATTGCTTACACAACCCACTTCAATTGCTTTACATTCCATTCAAAACTCCATAGCACAGTGTTAAAAGGCCCCATATATGTCTTCAACCACGTCTCAAATCATGGACTCCAAATAGGTATAATAAGGTAATGAGCTACTTAAATATCCTATAAGTTTATAAACACTTTCTTTTTTTCTGTTTTTGTTTTTCATTTTGTTTTGTTTTAATTTTTCTTTCTATTTTTTTTTTTTTTGAGGTAGACTCTCACTCCAGTCCAGGCTGACCTGGAACTCACAGCAATCCACCTACCTCTGCCTTCTGAGTGCTGGGAATAAAGGTGTGTGCCACTCAGCTCTAAACACTTCCTTGCTTAAGACTCTTTACAAATGCAGCCAGCCATCTGTTTAGAATGCTATTATCAGTTTTTGCATGACCAATTTCTTCTCATCTTCTAGGTCTGAGTAAACTCTTACTTCTCTATGAAACCCTCTTACCATATCTAAAGTAGGCCTCTGATTTTTCTTCAGTGAAACAACTTTAGTTCCTTCATCAATCATTATTACAGTAATCATTAATACAAGATTATCTCAGAGATATTATTGGTTCAATTCCAGATCATGACAATACAGCAAATATTACAAAATGTGTCACATAAAACTTTTGGTTTCTGAGTGCATCCTATGCTACAGTTTAAGTGTGCAACAGCAATATATCCAAAAAGTTTATGTGCCATAATTAAGAAAAAATACTCTAATGAATATTGGAGCTTGTTGCAGTCAGCTTTCTAGTTGCTGCGCAGAGAGAACCCAAGCAAAAGCAGCTTGTAGAGGAATGGGTTTATTTGGCTTATGGACTCGAGGGGAGACTCCATTCTGGCAGGGAAAACGATGGCATGAGCAGAGGGCTGGACATCACCTCTGCCACAGCACTGCAAACAGTGGCAGGAAGGTGTGCCAAACACTGGCAAGGGGAAGCTGGCTTATAACCCCATAAGCCGCCCCCAACAACACAGCTCTAATGAGGTTCTAATTCCCAAATTGCCATCAGCTGAGGATCGATCTATCAGAACACATTCAATTGTTTGTGGGGGACACCTGTATCAAACCATGTTGAATTTATATTATCAGATATTAGACTAAGGATTCCTCAAGAGAACTGCCTTATGTTGGGGAAGATTATGCGTTTCCGGTTGTACGTGGGATAGTTATATCATGTTAGGCGTAATCATGAGATTACTGTCTCCATTTGGATACTAAGATGTAAGAAGATATGATTTGATGTCAAGTTGACAAGGGGTGGATTTGTG
>PVHP010052234.1:0-11155 GCA_004024765.1 Zapus hudsonius
TGCTTTCTCTCTCTCTCTCTCTCTCTCTCTCTCTCTCTCTCTCTCTCTCTCTCTCTCCTTTCTTTCTTTTCCATTGAAGAAAACCTTTCAGGCACACACATTTGTCTTCCAGTTGGAACCCAGATGTAAACCACAAGTCACTAGGTAATGATCCACAGTCATGGTCCTTGTGATTACTGCTTGAAATCCTGTTCTTAGGCTTTTGTCAACACATTCCGTAGATATGGTTCACTTGACTTGCTATTCATAAGAGTTATAAACTTTGGGAATATTCATAAAGCGAACCAATATTGTCTTTTCTTCACAAAAATACTCTCAGGAACAATAGTTTAGCTTTGGATTCAACAGTTCTCAGGGCTTTCTTTATTCTGACAAGGAATGTCGGAATGTCGGTACTCTTTCAAACGTCCTTCCTTATCACTTTATTATAAATTTGTCCTAAACATGAGTATTAAAAAGATTATTTTTGCAGAAACTTAATATTTTATTATTCTTCTGACCCCTAAGAGACAATAACTTTGATATCTCATTTATAAATGAGTCAGGTCATACATTGGGTTTACAACAATTTTTTAGATGTTCTGCATTGATATACGGCTCAATCTGGGCATGATTCCAGAACATGTTTTGTTTCTTCTGGTTGTTTGCTTACTGAAAAAAAAAATCACATACCTTGTGAAAATATCTTTACCATCTATTTTTTCCACATAAATTAACTGCTTTATAGTGACTATTTTAATAAACACAAACAAAAACACAAATAGTTACCATATGTTAAGAAACTATCTTGCAATCAATAGTTCAAGTATGTCTTTTGAGGTCATTTGAATGAAACATTGATTTTTTTATAGTAAGGATGTTTTAACTATGCTGTTTTTTAATCAAAACTGGCATTTAGAAAAAATGTTAACTGTTGTTTTTCCTATATTATATTATCTTTAACTAGAAGAGTCTGAAGTAAATTAATAAGCAATTTTGGGTATTAAAAGTGTACAGCATGAATTGAACTTGTAAATATTGTTTTCTACCAGAAACATTCCTTTTCTAATTAAATTAAAGTGTTTGCTTGTTTATCTGTGTGTATGTATGTGTGGGCATGTGTATTGATATGGGATGCATGCTTGTATATGGTTCACATGTGTGTTTGTGTTCATGTGTAAGGCAGATATTTATGCCTGGTCTTATACTTAGTTACTCCCCACCTTACTTTATGAGAACAGCTCTTTCACTGAAACCAGAGGCCAGCATTTTGGCTAAATAAGCTATCTCTTCATCAGACCTCAGTGTCCTTCCTACCTCCACCTTCCTGGTGCTGAGACTATAGGCATGTGCCACCATGCTGTCTTTTATGTGGACTCTAAGAAAGGACTCATGTTTGAGCAGCAAGAGTATTTTACCTACTGAGACATTTGCTCAGCTCCAAATTATTTTCATTTTTAATAAAAATACTTAAATTTTACTGGAAGAATAACCTCATACATATTCCATCTGATGAATAAGTCTGGAGTCTCCTTGGGGATATCAAGAAGAGTCTCATTATAGGATTGAATTATCCTCAAAGACCCGCAAAGAACCAGATAAGCCTGTGTTCACAGATCTTGGTATTTGTACATAGATGTGTGCTTGGAGAAGTCATCATAGAGTCTGTTATACTACCTTTTAACTCTAGGATGATCATATGAAGACCAAGTGATTATGGGATAATGATTGTGTGCTCAAAGCTGTAATCTTTGAATACTGCTCTGAGAGTTTTATATCAAGAAGTCTAGGCTAGCCTGAGAAGCATGGAAAATAGAACTGCAACAAAATCATAATACTCAGCAAAGGTCCCATGATCTGCACCTGACACCAGCCACTACCTATTTGTTTGGAACAACGACAGCCCAACCAGCACTACTAAAATATCATGTTACTGCCACTGTATATGGCAACAAAGGTGAACTTGATTGTATGTCCCCCATAAACCCATGTCTTTTATTAAGCTTATAACTTGAATCTCCAGCTTCCTGGATGGAGGAGGTGTCACTGGGGGAGGACCTGGTAGTGGCCCAAAGGTGGCTTTGGGGGTGGATCTGAATTGCAGTTTGAAAGTTATGCAGAGAGTTCGGAGTTCTGCGCAGGGTAATGCTTGCTGCCCTTTTTTTTTTGTTTTGTTTTGTTTTGAGAACTTAGATTTATTACCTGGGGACTGAGGAAAGTTGATACACCAAATTCCTCCAACCACAAGCTATGGTGAATTTTATAAGCAGTTTTTTTTGGCCACCAGAAATCATCTTGCATTCTTTACATTATTAGTGGGCTTTCGTTTTTTTTTAAACTTTTTATTGATAGCTTCCATAATTATAGACAATAAACCATTATGATTCTCAATTAGTCTCTATTTTCCTTTAATGTCATCATCTTTTCCTCCCATTTTGTGTAGGTAGTATCAGGCACTGTGAAGTCATGAATATACATTACAGGCCATTGCCAAGGCTCTTGGTTGCCCACCAGAATGTGAAGGTAAAACCATATTGCTGAAGACTACATATACTTGTACTGCAGGTCACTGAGAAATCAAACTGGAGCTGAGCTGTAATCCTCTTCTTGTGTTAACCAGCTGACAGAAAGCCGGAAAGTGTGGGAGAGAGAAGTCATCAATGGTGGTGAACAGCAGTGGACCTTGCAAACCTTAACACAAGCCAGCCAAGCCAAATTTGCCAACTCATGTGATAGAGGCATGTCTTCTGTGTTGGAAACCAATTGCTCTCTGCTTGGACTGGAAGCCCACTGCTTGGGAGGGAATACATGCCTGGTACTGAAAACTTATTCAAAAGCCTATGGCAGGGGAGGTCATAAGCCTTAGGGAGTAATGCCTGCTGTTGTTTGGCTAAATACATATATTATGCCTACCAAACTGCCTTATAAATACTTTTTAAAAAAATAACCATAACCATACAATAATGCTAATCTCACTTTTTACTAGAGAAACTTCTCTTTTTAAATGGAAGTGACCACTGGGATAACTCAAATGACACCACAGTGTTGAGAAGAAATGACAGTGGAGTGTTCAGTACTGGGAGATCTCTATCACACTTCCACAGGCTCAGGGTCTATAGCAGAAGCGGTGGTGGGAAGATTGTAAGGGCCAATGAAAAGGTAGACCTGCTTACTACTTGATGTTTTTTGGAGTTTTCTGGCTTGTGGTGGTTTCTCTCTCTGCTTAGATTTATAAAAGGGAGCCAGCTTCTTCAACAGTAGATAGAACTTCTCCAGGAGATAGAACTTCCCCTGGATCTGCAAGCTTGAAATGAACCTCTTGCTTGCTTAAAATGTGTCTGGTTTGGATGTTTACTCCAGCAATGTCAAGCTATCTACAACATATATCAACTATATAAATTATGACTAAAATGTAGACTAATCCCAGGAAGTAAACTCCAAACAAACTGCTTTGGCTCTGAGACAGGCTGGTTAGAATAGACTTGAATAGTTGTAAGGCTAAGGAACCATCAAACACATAGTTGATGACACTTGATACTTCATGAAAAAAAGATGATAATGGAAGATGAAGAAAAGGATTTTGTATCGTTTGTGAAGAAAATCATAAAACTCTCATTTGTAGTAATTTGGAGCGGATAAAAATTTCTAATGAACAGATGGATCTTAGCTAAATTAATTCCGAAAATGAATATCAAATATAGCAGTGGATGTATTTTAGTATGCTCTCAGAAGGCATAACTATCTCATAGGAAGACATCTTGTGTTTGAATGCTCATTTCTTAATAAACATGCAGCATCAGCTCCAGTATCAGTAAGTTTTTACAACTTATTCTTTGCTCATGATTCTGAGGACTCTAAGGGTTTTTTAGAGTTTTGCGTATCTAGACACAGCTCACACTTAGAGTCTCTCAGGGAACTGTGGGATGTGATGCTTTGATGAGAACTTGGTAGTCTAAAATGTCCTCATTCTAGTATCATAAAGCCAGAACTTGCTGTCAGGTGTTTGCTCTGGAGGCTCCAGGTAAGTCAGCATGCTTCTCCTCCACAGGGATTCTTATTCTCCATGAGGCAAATTAGGGTTTCTATTTATGGAAATATTAGAGCAAATATCTTAAAGAAATGGAGTGAAAATGCAGGATACCTAACAGTCAGGCCCAGAGTTGGTAAAATATTTTTTTTTGGCTCAAAGGGATTTGTATTTGGCACAGATGAAACACCATGATTCACTGTACCTCCATCAAGACCTCAACACTAATACTCTACCATCATGTGATTATTTGAGAACATAAAATTACACTAACTTCCACAGGTCTAATTACAGAAATGTAGGTATATTCATGACAGAAAACCAAGACTAACCCAGAGACATCATACTAGTTTCACTTGCCTAATTTTAATACAAAAACATCAAGAAATGCTTTCTATGGGAACTTGGTATAAAACTGGTATTTCTTGAGTGTCAGTTATTGTTATTATATGGTTGTGTTCATCTCAGGAAAACTTCTGAATATTTGTTTTTGTGATGCTCTCATTTGTAGATGCTTGCTGCAGATGACTGAGGTGTGGTCTTCATTGAATCCATGTCCAAAGGGAAATTACAGCTTTGAGTTGTTCTTTTTTTTTTAAGAAGCTTCCGTGAATATGGGATTATTCTAAATCTAGTGTTCAGTAAGATGCTCATAGGTGATCCAACAGGAAAAGCTGTGCTCTAGTGATCACAGTAGTGGTAGGTACAGCATCATTAGAAACAGAGACTGTGTGTGTTTAGTTGTCCCTGTCAGTCACATGCCACTGTAACCTCCAAACCAGGCATAGTTATGGGAGGAAGGGAATTATTGAAGTTACAGATCTGTGGGACATTCCATAAGAGTCTGGAACCCTTTCACAGATCCAAGGAGAGAGAGAAAGAAAGAGAGAGAGACAGAGACAGAGACACAGAGAGAGAGAAGCTACACACACACACACACACACACACACACACACACACACACACACACACACACCAGTAACCAGGATGGAATATAGCCTTAAGGAGTGGTCTTGAAACCCTTTCCCATACTTGTAGACATCCAGAATCTCTGTAATTTTCTTCTTCCACAGACCTCCCAGAGAAGGATGTTTACTTCTAGCTAACATGACTTCCTGAATCCCCTGAGTGTCCTTTCTCTCTTCAATTCAGAAGAAATCTGCTATACAAGAGTCAAGATTACTGTGGATTACTAATGGGTCAAGTTGACAACTAAACTTAACCATCACAGTAGGTAAATCTAGATATTAAACATAAATCAAGGTGAATCTAATTTTTGAGAATCATGTGAGATTGGTTCAATAATCCCACCTCTATTCTCTGGACAATCTCAGTCTCCTGCTAAATTTCTTGCCATTCTTGGTTTGTACATTGTTTTGAGACTGGTTCCCAATCCACTTGCCTATTATGCTAGATTTGTGTTACCATTGCATTTCAATAATTCCAAATTCAGAGACTGAAGATAATACAGACTTATTATTTTATAGTTCTGGTATTGAATGTCACCAAGATTAAAATTAAAATGAAAGCATGTTGGTATTTACTTGAGGATGCTCTGGAGAAACAGTTACCTTGAACTTTGCAGCATCTAGAGCCCCTGGTTTGCTTAATCAAATGGTCAAAGGTAGCAAAAGTAGCCTGAAAGCTTCCAGGATTGCATCACAATGGCATCCTTTACCTTCTCCTTACATTGAAAGTCACTGATTGGCTACAGCCAGGTAGAGGGATGGAGTAGTGAGGTATTTGCCTTATTCAGGTATGAGCTAAGGAGCTGCCCATTGTTGTTTGAAGCTCATGGTTTGTGACTTTCCTCAAACCCAGTAACTGACACAAAAATCTAAGTTTAATTTAGATTTTGATATTAGGTACAAACTAGTAGTATGAAGAGCTCAGGGTTATATAATACCACAAATATTTTTTTTTCCTTTTATGCCCATATTTCCTGTTATGCATTCGATCTATAAAGAACCTGCCCAGAGGAACAGCAGGAGCCATGTTTCCATTGAAAGAGAAAAAAAATGTCACGAATCAGGGAAGGAGATTGAGGGCAAGAGATCCACTTCATGGAGCCACCAGGTGAAGACAGGAAGGGATTTCTTATTGGTTGAGAAGACAAACACTTCAGTTGCTCAACATACTTTTATAAGATATTCTCAAATTGCTTATAAAGTATGAGAAAAAAATGAATGCATGTTTTAATTTTTCTTTTCATTTTTACTTATTTATTTGCATCTACATCTGTGTGTGTGTGTGTGTGTGTGTGTGTGTGTGTGTGTGTGAGAGAGAGAGAGAGAGAGAGAGAGAGAGAGAGAGAGAGAGAGAGAAATAGTGAGGATGTGAGTGCCAGTGTCTCTTGTTACTGCAAATGAACTCCAGACACTTGTACCATTTTTGGTGTCTGGCTTTACATAGATACAGGGAAACTGACCCTGTGCCAGCAGACTCTGCAAGCAAATGTCTTTAACCAGTAAGCCATCTGTTGAGCCCGTAAACGTCTACTTAAAGTGATCCAAAAGTATTATAAAAACCAAAATGAAGAGAATTTGACAATCTTGAAATATATAATGAAATATAAATTATATATAACTGAGTATTTAATAGAGTTAATTTCAGAGTAAAAAAACAGTTTACAATAAGCATTAAGAATATTGGTGATAAATAGTTCTGGGCCTCCTGGATTTTTCATAAATTTTATCCATTTTTATTATATTTTAACTTTATTATCCATAATTAGATACATTGGTACCCCCAGTTCCCCGTTTTCCCTCCTACCTGTTCCCAATCAGTTGGGTATCCTCCTCAGTGGGCAGTCTGGATCAGTCCTTGGGGCTAGGGACCATGGATAGATAGCCTAGGAGTCAGCCTGGTTCTGCCTGTCCTAGTGTGTTGCTACTGAGGGGGCCCATCTCTCTGGATATTCTCCCCCACCATGGCTCTCACAATCTTTCCACCCCCTCTTCCACTCAGTTCCCCTAGTCATGGTGGGTGAGTATTAAGACTGCTTTATTGTTGAGGTTTTAATTTAGGGGGCCTCTATACTTCTGCTTTAGGTTGTGTTGAAAATCGTTGGTGTCTGTCTGGCTTATCCTGGGTTGACTGATTGGTTGTGGTTATAGGTCTCTTGCTTATCCCACCACTCTCTGCGGGGTTCCACGTGGATCCTCCAAGGTAGATCTGGGGTGGTTCCATCCATTTCCTGAAAATGACTGAGTAAGGTTGAGTCCAGTATGTGTATTTGCTCTATTAATCTGTTGATACATACCTAGGCTGTCTCCATAACACAATTATACAGAATAATGTTGATTGAACTGGAAGTGCTGTGCTGGTTAGATAGGTTTGCAGCCACTGAGATGCAGTACAATAATCCCTGAGCAGACTTTCTGAGATTCTTCAAGAATGGATTGTGCCATTAATATCTCTAGGAAGTTTACCTTGGACACAGCAGACCCTCATGTGTGTTAAATATTCCGCTAAGCAGGAGAGCAGAAAATGGTTTCCACAGTGTATGATAATTGGCTGTTTCCTCTGATAGAAGCAATGCCATCCATCCAGCCTTTCCCCAGCAGTGCATTGTATGAGTTTAAGACAACCGAACAAACAAGCAAAAAACTAGCCCCTTCCTGAAGGTATCACATGCCTTCTGCCAGCAGATTCTCAGAGTTGTTGTTCCGTGGCATACAAATCTATAAAACTGAAATTTTTGACCTTTGGAATTACGTCATGCAAAATTCACAGATTTAAGTACTCATTAAGGTCATCAATATTTTGACAGAATATATATTCAAAGTGTTTTCAGGTTTTTCTTCAGATTTTTGCACATGTATGCATATATATGAACACAATATACATATATCATCATACAGTAGTACACATGGAAATATCCATACATATTTTATGTATTTTATCTGTTAATCTTTCTTGAAAGTGTTCTATAAAGGAAAACTTCCTTCAATCCATGAATAAATGTATGCAATTTTCTTCAAGGTCCTTTAGTTTAGTTTTTTTTTTTTAGGGAAAAATGAATTCACTTTAAAAAGGAAGTACAGTAAAGAGTGACCTACATTTTATTTATTTATTTATTTATTTATTTATTGTTTACAGTCGTCATTTGAAAGGACATGGCTATGCAGAAATCCATTCTTTTCTACCCAGACATGAAAGTTCTATTCTCCCTGACACTGTTTTCAACCTGTTTGTTCCTACATCTCTTTACACACACACACACACACACACACACACACACACACACACACACACACACACAGAGAGAGAGAGAGAGAGAGAGAGAGAGAGAGAGAGAGAGAGAGAGAGAGAAAGAGAGAGAGAAAGAGAGAGAGAATTATATAGAGATATATTGTTTGTTCTTGTATTCTAAGTGGTTTATACTTCTCTGCTTCCCTTACTTCAGACATGAATAGAGCTTTGACCAAGGATATGTGAACTGAAGTAAATCTTCTGCTTCTGAGCCAACAATGAAGAGAGGTCACATGACTTACTGTTTCTTTTCTCCCTTTTCACTGAACTCATTGTGACAAGAAATTGTATGAACTGTGCCAGATATTGGAAACAAATGCATCAAGTTTGTAGGCAACAGACCTTGGTCTTATGAAGCAACAATCTGGGGCTAATTTGTTGAGACAGTATTTCCTGATTAGGTGATTTTTATAATTCAGAGAAAAAGCAACAATGCATTTATATGTAATGTAATTAATTTGTTTTATCCCTCTTCATAATTGACTATTTAAGACTCCTTAGTATTCCAATTTTTCCGCTTTTTACATATTACATGAACAGTACTTTTACTTCACTAAGCATTTTTTATAATTATCTAGAAAGCATTCATTAAATTGTGGAGTTTGATTTAGTGGAAATGTATCTGAAATGACAGTCATCTAAATAACATTTGGCTTAACTTTTCTTCTAACCTACACACCATTTCAAAAAGTGGCTCAAAGTACAAATCACAGAATGCTTAGTTCATGATTAACCTCCACCTTCTATGCTTTGTAACAGCTTTCTCCACTCAGCTAACTTTACACTTCAGATAAATAAACATAAACATGTTCTTTCTCTCGTGACTCAAAAAAAACCTTTTTTTTTTTCAAGGTAGTGTCTGCCTGTACCCAGGCTGACCTGGAATTTAGTATGTAGTCAGTCTCAGGCTGGCCTCAGAACTCATGGCAATCCTGCCACCTCTGCCTCCCAAGGGATGGGATTAAAGACATGCATGCACCAATACACCTGGCCCCCCAAAAATCTTTCAAAAATATTTATTTATTTATTTATTTATTTATTTATTTATTTATTTATTTATTTATTTATTTATTTATTTGCTAGCAGAGGGAGATAGCAGAGAGGCAGGCAGAGAGAACGGGTATGCCAGGGCCTCCAACTGCTGCAAACGAACTCCAAATACATGTGCCACTTTGTGCTTCAGGCTCTATGTGGGTACTGGGGAATTGAAACAGGTCACTAGGCTTTGTAGGCAAGTTCCTTAACTGCTGAGCCATCTCTGCAGCCACTCTCAAATTCTTTAAAATTAATCTGTAACATAAAGAGGAAGGAAATCTCTCTCCCTTCTCCCCTCTCCCCTCTCTACTCTCCCTGTTTCCTGGTGTGTGTGTGTGTGTGTGTGTGTGTGTGTGTGTGTGTGTGTGTGTGTGTTTGTTGCTGGTGATTTTTTTTCTCTCTGCAAGGACTCTGAAAAGGGGGCGTGGGGGGCAGCCTTTTTAGCCATTATGGAACTTCTTCTGGATCTATGGCTTCAATAAGCTTCAATCCTTTCCTCCCATAATTGTGTGTGAGCTGACTACAACATAAAGTATTTTACAACAGATATAAGACAAATGTACATTGAGAAAGTGAAAAAATATGAAGTCACATGCTTAGAACAGGAAAGTCCTCAGTTTTTTTTTACTTTATCTTATTTTATTTTTACTAAAACAATGTGTTAAACAACTAATGCATTTCAAGGTCCAGCTCTTCATAATATCTCACATTTAGAACTGTGTCAAATGAGGTTTTTTTTGTACTAACTGCATCATTCTAAGATATTTTTCAAATTATATGTGTGTTTATTTTTTATTATTATCATTCATATGATTCATATGATTAGTTTGTTTTTTTCAAGGTAGGGTCTCCCTGATCTAGGGCTCCCTATATAGTCTCAGGGTGGCCTGAAACTCACAGTGACCCTTCCTACCTCCGCCTCTTAAGTTATGGGACTAAAAGTGTGTGCCACCATGTCTGGACTTTTTTTTTTATTAATTTTCACATTTACATACATGTGCATTTTGATCCCACAATCTCCAGTTACCAACCTATTTCCCTCCCCCCTTGTGACAGCTTGAATGTATGGTCCCATAGATTTGGTCAGTTTTCATTAAACTTCTTCCTTGAGTCCCTGGAAGGCAGATCACTGTTAGAATAGGTGTGCCAATGGGGTCGGATCTTGGAGTTCAAACCTAAATTGTGATTGGGGGTTGACCTTCCTCCAGCCCTACTAGGTGTGTTCAGAGCAGTTTGAGCTCTTGGCTGTTTGCATTTGTGGTGCTGGCTCTTGGTGATGTCTCTCTGGTTGGATCTATGAAAACAAGCCAGCTGCTTCTGCCATTGGTGGTGTTTCCCCTGGACTCTGTAGGCCTGAAATATAGCTGTGCCTGGTTGAATATTTGTCCCAGCAATGAGAAACTGACTACTGCTCTCCTAAAGCCTTCATCCTTTCATTAGCTCCCACCCTACTTTCCTGCATTGTTTTGTTTGCTTGTTTGCTTGCTTGTTTTTGGACCTACTGAGTTGAATTAGGGCTGCTGATATGCTCATGGGCTCAGAGTTATTTACTGCAGAATGGGCAGCCCTCCAGTGGCGGCCCCACTAAAGGACATGGCTCTCCTTCACCCAGCAAGCATCTGTTGCAACTCATCATTCTGGGAAGTGTGAGGTCTGAGAGGCCCCCCTTCACCTATGATGGGATATCGACAGGCTCGATTGGACAGCATGTCAAACTGCCTTCTAAATATATCCCTTCTATAGACTGTTGGTACTTACAGCTTCAAACACAGAAGATATCAATTCAAAAGGGAGAGGTTAATACCCAGGTTTATAAATACTGTGTGCTCAGCCCTAAACGTGATTTCTAAACCACATCCT
>PVHP010052235.1:0-11170 GCA_004024765.1 Zapus hudsonius
GTCTGGAGGTGGCAAGCAGGAGCCAGCCAATCATGGGACGATCCGTGTCCCTTTTCCCTATATAAGCAGCTGCTTCTTAGCGCTCGGGGCCCCTCGCTTTTTTACCCCCCTTCAATCAAAAGGCTCTCCATTAAAGTGTGATTTGAGAAGGATCTTCGAGTGGTGTTGTTCTTCCTCGCCGAGCGGGGAGCGCGCCGCACACCGTGTTGTGCTCAACAATTTCACTTCTGATGTCCAGATGGCTTCTTAAAGATAGTGTTTCAATGCGAGATTTCACTACAGGAATTTTGCTTGTTTATATTGGATTGTATTTTGCATCCATTGAACTGTTTCTCTTATGAATCCTGCACAGGGTATAACTAAAGTAATTTTCCCCTTCCTCTTCATTAAGGTTTCTATTCCCCCAAGTACAAGTGGAGATAATGCATGCCTCTCTGAAAGGCTGTGAATAGTCATTGTATGCTGTGAATTGTGATTCTTTCCCAAGACTGTGATCTGCAAACTCCACTCCATGTAATCACATAGATCAGTAGCCACTACTCATGTATGACCTTCGATGAAGTCTGCTAAAGATTACAACAGATATGCCCGTTTAGAAACTTTTACTGTCTACTGTTTTGTTTCAGGATGGTTGGTAGGACCACAAATTAAGCTTAAGATGTATCTTGAAACCCTTTAGCCATACCCCACATTTGATCAGAATCAGCCAACTCCTTTGAAAGTTATCATGAAACAAATAGGCAGAAAAAAGCAAAATGTGGAGTGGCTGAGGTGAAACAGATCCCTTTGTTCTGGTTGGTTATTTGATCTCAATCCATATCCTGTCATTAGGCACATTGTCAGATTTAAGAACCAATTCCAGGCATGCATTTATTTGTGGGAAGTCAGTGAATGAAATCATGGTGGAAGGAGAAACCCAAACATTTCATTGCAACTGGGCCTACCCTCCCTTGTTTTCTTTTCACCAATTATTTCAAGGGCATATTTCCTACATCTAAGCCCACAATGTACTCTAACATAAATGTAGGCTCTTACAGCACATGCAACAACACAAATAATTATCAAAGGAAAAGAAACCTTTTTCAAAGGATTTTTGTTTTTCTAATGGAATCTTGTCTGGGCTGAGCAGAGTGGCACATCCTTGTAATCTCTGCACAAGAAAGGCTGAGACAGGAGGATGGCTAATTTTAAGTCAACCTGAGCTATATAGAGAGACCCCCATCACAAAAAAACAAAAAAAAAATCTGGATTTTTCATAATAAAGTTGCCTTAGTAATGTTAGTTTCATTGCAATTTAAATCCTCTAGGAATTTAGGGAATACTGTAGGGCAAAATTCTCAAACTTTCAATATGTTCAGAAACACGCAAGAACAAAATTAACCATACCCAATTACTCAGACATGATTGTCTCTGACAACTCTTGTTTTACCAGCAGGAAAACTATCAAGGAACCTTTGCTTCCCTGGCACCACTTTACCAGAACTAGGTCAAAACCTTATGAAAGAGGAAGGGACTTCTATCTGAATGTGTAAGCACTGTGTCTTCCAACCTACAGCAGGGGAGAAAATATTTGCCAGGTATTCTGCCAACAGAATATTTAATATCTAGAATACATAAAGAACTCAAAACATTTAACATCAAGAGAATGACTAATCCAATCAGTGTATGGGCAAATGATCTGTTCAGCCACTTAGTATGGAAATCAGGATAGAGGTTCCACAAAAACTAAGACTAGAACTACCATATGATCCAGCTATAGCTTTCTTGGTTATATATCCAAACAAATAAGAAAAACAACAACAAAAAACTAAGTCAGGATACTGCAGATGTATCTGAACAGCTGCTTATTACTGCACTATTCACAATAGACAAAATTCTGTATCATCCGAGATGTCCATCAACAAAAGAATCAAGAAAATGTGGTGCACATATGCATAATGGTGTTTTATTCAGCTCTAAAGGAGAAAATCATGTACTTTTCAAGAAATAATGTAACTGGAGGAACCATTATTTTAAGCAAAATAAGGCAGACTCACAAAGATAAGTATCTCTTGTTTATTCTCGTATGTAGAATCTGAAGAGAGAAGGGGTAGGCAGATATGAAAGGAAAATGGGGCTGCTAGAGAAGAGGAATGGGATCAGGTGGAGACAATGAAAGATGATGGGAATGGATATGATTGAAATATGTTATATGCATGCATGAAATAGTCCCAATGAAACACGCCATTGTAGAATTAATTTTCATCAATTAAAGCAAAGTTGTGTCTCCTTCAGAGTGATAGCCGAGAGTTTCAAATCCTTTCCACCAAGCAGTGACCTTGGTATCTGCATTCTCAGAACAGCTTGTCAGAGAACTGTCAGGGAAGCAAAAGAAGCTAGTCTTCTCTGTGGTTCACATGTATGGATGTGCACAGGAAATGGTCGGGTGGGCCAATGAGGTTAGTAGTAAAATGTGTTACCCACCACAGTACAACAGTTTCCTCTAGGATTATTCTCTTTCCCCTATCATTTTATTGTGAAGTTTTCCAAACAATACAATTTTCCACAGTACCAAATGTTATCTAACTGATACAAGTAGCAGGAACTTGAATCAGGTAGATTCAGATACAGAATTTACTCTGTGTATTTCCCCCATGGCTTCTGGGTACATTTTATTATTCTGGAAAGGTAACTGTCCATCTTGTGGAACTAGGTAAATATCACCCTCTTTGTGCACCACATGTTTGAAACTGCCTGTCTCTTTCCCTTACCTCCTCCCCATGGTTCTGTCAATCATTCTCCATGCTCCCACTTCCCAGACCCCAAATCTCAAAGGATTCCTTGGTGCTTGTTCCTGTATTTTGCTTCTTTTAGTCCATGGGGGGTCTTCCTTGCCCAGCATTTCTCCCTGCCTTCTCTAATGATTCCCAATATCCCATGGCCCTCCAAATTTGATGTGCAGTTTCCCATGCTAGACTCTATGCGGAACACTTTCTTGACCATTATCACATTTAATCCTCATAGCAGATCTTTTAAAAAGTATTATTCCTATTTCAAAGATGGGGAAATACATGCACAGCAGTTTTGCCCTGACTGCTGCTCCATACTCCACTGCATTTTGGGAATGCCATGGATCTTCCGGCCATTGTTTCCAGGCTTTCTGTACCCTCTCTTCTCTAAGCTAGCCAAATTCTGTTCATTTCTCCAGGCTTAGCCTTGGCTTCCACAGCTCGACGTGGCCTCTCCTCAAATCATGACTGTCACTGCTACTACCACTCCATGGTGGTTCTTATCAAACACAGTCCACGCAGTGCCCCATACAAGTGCATGCCCTATCCTCCAAACTAGACTTCATCCCCTTACCTGCATGTGTAGAATGGATGTGCTGGCTGGGTGAAGGGATGAGCTGCTTTTGGAAAGTAATTATTGTTTTCATCACTCCGCATCTCATAGTATTGATATAGTAATGATATTGAACCAAAAAGTAATGGTGAGAAGGGGGAAGTGAGGTCCGTATCTCCCCATCCAGTAGTTCCACATTTAAGGGTCAAGGTTCAAATGGCTATTTGTATAAAAGCAATCATTCCTACACTTTATTTTTTTAAACATTGGTGGAGAAAGCTTGCTTCATTTCCTTATAGCCATCTACTTGCTCTGATTATCATAATCTTTTGAACAAGAACTCTTGCTTCTGGCTTTGCTTGTGATGAAAGGTTTCAAAACTGAGGTTATCAAGGCAAGTGCTCTAGCAGGACCTGAGGAAAATCGACCCCTGGCATCTGACTTCACCCCAGATCCACACTTTGAGCACACATTTCACTTGTATTTGATGAATGCCTTTCCCCTCCATGGTACATTCATTCCATTCATTGCATTGTAGATGGACTTTTAATTATCTTCTATTTATTCTGTCATTTGGACAAATAGCAAAGAGTACAGTAAGCACAGGGGACTTGCACTTTGGAAAATGGCTAGCTATATCATTCTGACCAGCGGCTCTACCAAAGCCAACTTAAAGTAGTGGATCAAAAGGAATGAGGCTACAGATCTATTGGCTTCCCAGGAAGTAGAATTAATTAATGGGTTGGTGGTCACCCTGCTAGTAAACCTTTTATCTTGTCCTATCTGTGCTTTATTTTGTGGGAACAAGAACATAGTGTTGATTTCTTCTCGTGAGGTTGTGAGGTTAAAAGACACCTGGTGTCACTTAGCATTGATGGGCTCAGGAGGTAGTGTTAAAGTGTGAATGTCCTTCCCAAGAAGATCTGCATTTTTCCGGGATGATACTGAGGAGAGAGAAGGTGAGTGATAGCTGTGTGCAGTGGTCTTCCCTCTTGAGAGGCACAGAGCTGTTGATAGAACAAATGATCACATCGAAAAGACTTTGAAGCGCTCCACATGGTCAGCAGACAAAGGGCCTCAAGGTTCAGCCATAAATGCTGGAATTTGTTCAGAGAGCAAAAGGGAGGAACTGCGTTTTCTGGAAGCCCAAACCAATTTGAAACCACACAACCTCAAGCCTAGGGCTACGGCTAGGTGGAAAGCTTGCTTTTGAAACTGGAGCTTTTGTTGCTATGATGGTGATGGATGGGGGCAGGGTGTGGCTGTATGTTCCACTTGTACAAGCAAACCTGATAATTTTGGCACTCCCCACACACAAATTATCTAATTCTTTTATCACAGTGGGTTACATTTTTCAAGGTCACAGCTTTGACTTTCAACTAATTATAGGTGTATGGCTAGGATTCCAGCAGCCATGCTTAATATGTGCTTGTTTCATTTCCAATACTTCATGTAATAAGTGTCGATCATCTGTACCAATGCAATTTCATGTTTGAAAATTAGCTCAGGAAATCTCAGAAGGAAGACCTCTGCCCTTGGCAATTTCCCATCCTCATTGTGTGAAAAAGGCTCTCAGTAATAGCCAAGTTTAGTATCAGGCACACAATGGGTCTGTGGGCTTGTGGGCCTGTTATGTGTGCCTTGTGATAAACTAGGCTTTCTTCCAAAGTGGTCTTAGTGATTTTTTTTCAGACTTTACATCATGTTAAATCTATGCTTCCTCCCAGACTTCTTATACTTGCTTAACAATAACACCATTACCTCTTTCCCCTCTTCTTTTACTGCCCTGATAAGACTATTATTTGTTCACTGTACCTTTAAATTAAAAAAAAAAATTATTTGTCAGGAGAGAAGATAGAGAGAAGAGATATAGACAGAGAGAATGGGCATGTCAAGGCCTCCATCTGCTGTAAACTGGGGAATCAAACCTGAGTCATTAAGCTTTGCAGACAAGTGCTTTAACCACTGAGCACTCTCCAGCCCTCACTGTACCTGTTTTCATCCCGCCTTTCCAATTTTTCCCCTATCCCAGTATAGGATTTCCTGGTTTCTTATTTCAAATACTGTCATGGCCTCTGTGAGCTTGTCACTACCTCCTCCATAACCAAGCTGATCTCAACTGACTCACTTGGTGTGCCTGGCCCTTACCCCTCAACACTCAACAAACATGCTATCGAATAAACCCTGCCTCCTTGCTAGCCCTGACTGTTTTCATCACCTGCAGCACCCCACCCTCATTCTTGACCATATCCAGCTGACCTCTCATGGACCATCCTAGTGCTCCTCTGAAGCCCTCTGTAGATGGAATCTAGCATTCTGTATGTACTCTAGGCTCCCAACACATTTTATTATGAGCTCCAGTTCAGCATATTTCATTTTACATGTTAGTCCTTTGATTGGAACGACTACAACCACAGCCTCTTTGAACCCAGGGCGAATCTCATTTGTCTTTGTGCCACACGGTGACACCTAGCAAGCCCCGGGCACTAACAGATAGCCTAATAAATGAGCTGAGTGAACGGAGGTAAAGACAGTAATTTGAAGGTCATTCAAAGGCCAAAGCAAGTCAGGGTCACTATCATTTCTGTCACAGCCCTCAGATGGCTGAATGATGCCATCACTTCAGAGATCCAGGCACTGGGTGGTTGGTAGTGATTTGTTATTGTGCAAGTTTAATGGGTCTATCCTTATGCAAGTCTTTTGGAAGAACTTGGGTCTGCAGGTAGATGATATTTGTCTGTGTGAGTCTCTTTTTACTCTAGGGTAGAGCTATACCATAGAGGCATCGTGAGATGCATAGACTGTTTTAAATTTTCTATTACTTAAGTTATTTAAAATGTTTATGTTAAGTTTAATAATTTATTTTATTTAGATCAATGAATCCAAACTATTATGACTTTAAAATGCAATCAATAGGGGATGGAAAGATGACTCAGCAGTTGAAGCAGTTGCTTTCATAGCCTAAGGACCCAGGTTCAATTTCCTAGTGCCCAAATAAGCCAGAAGCAAAAAAAGTGGCACATGCATCTGGAGTTTATTAGCAGTGGTTGGAGGCCTGGCACAGCCATACTCTCTCTGTCTGTCTCTCTCTGTCTCTCTCTCTCTCTCTCTCTCTGTATTTCTTTGCTTACAAATAAATAAATAAATAAATAAATAAATAAATAAATAAATAAAATATTTGAAAAATACAATCAATATTTAGAGATTACTGAGATGTTTGATATTTCCTGTTGTAAAGTCTTAAACATCCAGTATGCTTTGTACAGTTATAGCACATCTTAACTCAAAAACGAAAGTTGTATGAGAAATTCTTTATCTGAATTTGGAGTCCATAAAATTTGCAGTTGAATAAGTGGATTCAAATAGCAATAATCTTTCGAACTTATTTTAAAATTTCCCAATAACTGAATTTGACATCAGCTCTTAAATTGCACTTGAATTAATCAAAATTAACTAAAATTTGAGATTTTTATTCATCAGACACACTAATTTTAGTTAAAATGTCCAGTAGCCAAATATGGCCAGTGGTTATTATAGCTGATCACCTAGCATGTTGTTTTAATTAAAAAAGAAAGGAACAGGTCCTCTGGTCTTGAAGTCTGTCTGGGGCTTTTGGGCCGCCCAGGCAGAGTGGAGATGGGAACATGCCCGGGGAGGCTGGGCCGGCTGCTGTCCCAGGCCAGGTGTGCTGCTGGCCGGCTAGCACTGGGGCGCAGGCATGCTCCATGGTGGCAGCACGGAGGGGACTGTGGGGAGGGAGGGAGCTGCCATGCGGAGGCGTCTCCGATGGCTCTGGCGGCAGTGGTGGTGGGGGACCCGAAACCGGGCACCCATGGAGGCATGTCCGTGGGCCTGAGAGCCCGCAGAAGTGTTACAGCTCTGTGTGTGTTCAGCTCATCTCTCCAGAGAGAATAACGGGCATAGACCTGGGGGAAAAGCATGACAAGTAATCCCATGACAAATAATCCCATTTTATTGTAGCAGCATTGTGGGTTAAATAGAAATTGAGGAGGAGGGAGAGAAAGAAATGGGCAACGAGGATTGGCAGAAATCAGCAACCTGTGAATACCTGCTTTGCATGTGGACATGAGCTTGGGCACGTATCAGACGGTGGGGGTAGAGGAACTGCCACCTTCTAGGCACAGCTGGGGTGCAAACCTGGGTCTATGTGGCATGACTTTTGGGGGTTGGGAGTCTCAGAGTTGAGGGTAGAGATAGGGAAACGCCTACTGGGTTAGCCACCAGAGTTTCTGACCTCCTTCAACACCCTCTTAACCCTTTGTCCTCCATGCCCTCCTTAAGCAATACCAACACTAGCACATAAAGATTTCTAAATATTATTTAGCTCATATCTCTGCTACAATAAAATAATTTTAAAAGAAAAAAAAGATGAATAATGTTATCAGAAGACACAAAATTGCCACCAACATCATGAAGCCGGGACCTGTTGCTGGCTTCTTGGGTCCACCTCGACAGGTGACAGGATTCTGTTGGCAAAGCACTTGAAAAGCCAGGGGTGAAACAAAATATCCGTGTAGTTAATTCTAAAGCTTGTGGGCCAGGCTAACCTGTGGATTGGGGTCCTGTGTCTACACTGCTGTTTCCTTCATACTAACACATGGATCCACGTTTCCTTCTGAACCACATCTACAGTGCTATCTGATCTCCTGCCAGCCATGGGTGTGCTTTATTGTGTGCAGCACCAAGATGCCTATGGTTTTGATCCAATTAGAAAATAATTGCAGTATCAGCACTTACCTACTTTTGAGCAAACATGTGGAAAATGGCTTCCCTTGGCCCCATAGCATATTTTCTAAATTAGAAATAGTTGAATATAATTTCACCCTTCCTTCAAATTTCCCATTGAATGGCACCCCTGGGACCAATTTAAAGCTTAAAAAGTTTAGGCCCAAAGTCTTCTGGGACAAATCAAAAGGAAGTACGTCACCTATGCCAGTATCTAGCATGTGTCTCATGCAAAACTCTGAAGTTTCTCAGTGTGACTTATTTATAATAGGAAACTGGGGTTAGTAATAAATTTCTCCAGAATGCTGGGAAGCCAAGGAATGGCCCCAATGGCTTGTTGGCTGTGGGATTTGAGACATTAGGGAAAACCGAAATGGTTCTAGACCCTTAAGGGTTTTGAAACAGTTGTGATCTCTTTTCCCCTCTGGGAAGCATGCTGGCCACAGTAGGGTGAGTGCTTCAGCAGCAGCTCACTGAGCTCTTGGTTGAAAATGGCAAATTTTTCCCCAAATGAGCTTATTATCTGCTGCTGTTGGGTGCAAAGCATCTCTCAGCTATGGCAGGAATTACAGCTTCCATCTGTTCCCTAATGTGAAAAATGTGTGCAGGCTTCTGTGCTACCAAGCTACATGAACTTTAGACATTCAGATCTACTGACACATTTGGGTCGAGGCCCTCCAAATAGCTTTTGTCAGTTATTTCATTATATATCCAAATAACCATCATGAGGGTGGTCTGGATTTGTGATCTGTGACAGTGTACTGCTGACACATTTCTTGCCTTTGGAACTCTCTGTTTTTTTGGCTTTGTTTAGGGGTTGATGATATATAAGGACTTGTGATAGTCATTATTATTTTTGAAGTGAACACAGTACCACCATTATGAAACATTCTTGGGCACAAATCCACATCATTAATTCTTGGCTTCTTCCCAGGGTTTCCAGCCTTGCACCTTGCTCCATTATTCTGTTCAGACAAATCAAATAATGCTTTGTGCTTATAGGGCAGCTTTCATCTGAAAATTGTAAAGCCCTCTGCAAAATTTTATTTCTCTAAATACAAATAAACATCTTCAGAGAGCTGTGCATATTTAATCATGTTTATTTGTGCTGGGTTTTTTCCCCCAGTGGACAAGAAATGATGGTTTTCTATGTATCCACTTTGGAATATAGACATGTAATATGCAGATTTAAATTTTTCTTGACATATTTAGTGAATAGTCCTCGAGTAAGTGACCAGATACAGAGTCATAAAAGCTCTTGAGAATATGGCCAAGCATTAGTTTCCTCTACTAATTTTGTATACTCGAAAATTTTCAGAGTTACATCTGGTACATTTGATGAAAAATTTGTCTCATTAATTTAAAAAATGCTTCTGATTATCATAGAAGAGAAAGTGCTTCAACTAAGAAAAATTAAGTCACCACTTGAAAAACATAGTTATTGAAGGCTTATTTTATTTTTTAGTTGTAGTCAGGTGGTCTGGTAGTTGATTGGCTTACATATTTCTACCAATCTATTTTCACTAAATCGAGCCCTTATAGATTTTATTACACTGTTTCATGTCCTTGTGGAATGGAAAATGCTGTGTTCACCTAACTTCATTTTCTTTTTATCCTGGACTTACAGACGACATTTCCCAGCATTCTTGCAGTTAAGGAAATTCTGTGACTGAGTTATGACCAAAAGAATGTAGACAGATGTAATAGCATCCACTTTCATCCCTGACATTGAAATCTTCCCTTCAGGACTTTCCCAGACTCTTTCTTTGCCTAATCCCTAGATGCAAGTAACTCTGTGGAGAACCTTGGCCTGTGGGGAAGAGCAGAACTACAAGAAGAGACCAGTTCTCTAGATGACTCATGAGGTAGAACATCTCAGCTGAACTGCTTTGGGTGTGAAATAAGCAAGATATTTATCTCTGTCATTTAAAGCCAGTGAAATTTGGGAGCTGTTTGTTATGCCAGTTAGCCTACCCTAACTAATATTCTTTTAGTCATGGTAAACAATCAGTACTTTCCTTCTACACATTCTACAAGTTTCTGGGGGAGGGGTTCACTGAGTCCATTGCTGGCATTGAATAGTAGGTTGTGAAAATGTGTAACCAATGAGCCATGTAGCTCTTAGCTCACCATGTCTAATTAAGCCACATGGTTATGTGATTTTTCTGGTTCGAGTCAGTCTTTCATCTGGGGCAGATGCAACCATGAATAGTTTCACAGAGTAAAACTGATCATTTCAATAAGTTGCTTCCCAAAAGGAGAGAGGGTAATGTGAAGAAATCCACCTGAATTATCAAGGGCATCAGGCTATAACTTCATTGGTATTCTCTGAGAAGTATTTCTTAACCCCACCCATATTTGTATCAATTGCTTCTCAAGTCTCCCATTCTGTGCCTTTGCCCAGGTGCCTATACCTACAGCTGACTTCCAATTTCATTAGCAGGTAATTTCTTACTCTTGATCCTGACTTAGTTCCCTTGTTGACCATATGGCTTAGAGGGTAAGGACTATTTCAACTTCATTCATTGTTTTGTTCCTACCATTCTTTCCAATGCCTGACACATCCCTGTTGATTAAATGTACAAGGTTATGAATGACAATTTTTTTTTGGTTATCAACAATGAGCAATAGAGGGCTGGTGAAATGGCTTGGTGATTAAGGCACTTGCTGCAAGAGCCTAATGACCTGCGTTTGATTCTCCAGTACCCACGTAAAGCCAGATGCACAAAGTAGCACATGCATCTGGAGTTCATTTGCAGTGACTGAAAGCCCAGGCGTGCCCGTGCTCTCTGTCTGTCTCTCTTCTATCTCTCTCTCTGTTTGCAAATAAAGAAAATTTTATTTAAAAAGAATGAACAATAGAGATGGGGAGATGGTTCAGTGGATAAAGCACATGCCATGCAAGTGTGAATACCTGAGTTCAGATCCCCAGATCCCACATTAAAGTCAGAAGCTGTGATGGCCTTTTGTAATCCCACCAAACCAATGGCAAGATGAGAGGCTGAGACAAAAGAATTTCCCAGAAGCTTGCAGACAAACTAGCCTGATGGATACAGTGATGAACAACAATGAGAATAAGAGATCCTGCCTCAAACAATGTGGA
>PVHP010052236.1:0-11131 GCA_004024765.1 Zapus hudsonius
GAATGGGTTTATTTGGCTTACGGACTCAAGGGGAGACTCCATCCTGGCAGGGAAAACGATAGCATGAGCAGAGGGGTGGACATCACCTCCGCCACAGCACTGCAAACAGCGGCAGGAAGGTGTGCCAAATACTGGCAAGGGGGGAGCTGGCTTATACCCCCCAAAAGTCCGCCCCCAACAACACAGCTCCATTGAGTTTGTAAAATCTAAACTGCCATCAGCTGAGGATCGGTTACCCAGAACATATTCATTTGCTTGTGGGGGACACCTGGATCAAACCATGGCAATAGGAATGAATGATCACACGCCCCTAATTTAGAGCTGCTTGTGGAAGTGTTTACATGGGCTTCTTGTTGCTGTTCAATTGCAGGACGCAGGTCAGAAACATTTTGGCACTACTATGTGTAAGTCCTGTGGCATGATCTATACTGCTTCCAACCCTGAAGATGAGATGCAGCACACCCGCTATCACCACAGGTTTCTGGAGGGAATTAAATATGTGGTGAGTCACAGACAGTTCTTCCAGCCAGGTGTGGTGCCACTCACCCACCCAGGTCCTAACCATGCCCGACCCTCAGCTTCTGAGATCAGAGATCTGGGCGCAGTAAGGTTGCTATGGCCATAGCCTCCGCCCTGCACTCATGAGGCTGAGGTAGGATCACCTTGAGCTCAAGGCCAGCCTGGGGGCTACAAGTGAACTTCAGCGCTTCCTGGTCTGCAGTAAGACCTTGGCTTAAAAAAAGAAAAGAAACCAGAGGTCTTTTGGTTTGTTTTAAAGACATTTTTATTAGTTATTGAAAAATCTAGATATCCATAAATATTTCATTAACTTTAAGCTACCTTGTCCTTAAAATTTATGGTTTAGGCTAGCATCCAGGAGGCTAAGACAGGAGAATCACTATGAGTTCAAGATCGGCCTGAGGTATATATGGTAAGTTCCAGGCCAGTCTTAAGTTACAGAATGGCACTTTGTCTCAAGAAAACAATACAGATGACTGACAGACAGACAGATGATTAAAGAAATCTGAAGCTGATACTATTTAAAAGAAGTTAGCTTTTTTTTTTTTTTCTTTTTCTCAGTACTACTAGACATCAAAGCCAGGAAAACAGTACCATAGAACTGTGCTTCAGCTCAAAAATTGGGCTTTAGGGGATGGAGAGATGACTCAGCAGTTAAGGAACTAGCCTGCGAAGCCTAACGACCCAGGTTTGATTCCCCAGTACCCACGTAAAACCAGATGCACAGGGTGACACATGCATCTGGAGTTTGTTTGCATTGGCTGGAGGCCCTCCCATTCTCTCTCTGCTTGCACTTGGATAATGCCACACATTCTTGACATTGTGGGCACCAGGACCCAGTGCCTCCAGCCTGATGCCATTATGTTGCCCCTTGTGCCTCCAGAGGGGCACATGGTTCTGGGGTTGGTAGCTGCTCATTCCTGAGGTCTCCTCCTTCAGGCCACCGTGCCCAGGAGAGAGCCTGCAGTGTCCTCTTTGGTGGGACACAGGGTTTTATATTTTGGATCTTTAATTAAAAAATTGAGTTTTATTAGTGCTAATCAGATTCAATAATCCCAGCATATGAACAGAGTCCTAGGTTAAAATAAATGAGTGCCTTGACCCCTAAATAGTTGATTTTTGTCAGTTATACCAGCTTCTACCGTTGTCCGAACCTTTGCTTAGTTATCTCACCACTTTCTCTGTCATGCTGATTGAAATGTTACCAAGACTGACAAAACAGTGAGCCCCATATCAGAGCATTGCTAGAGATCGATTCTAAGTGCTAAACAATGAGCCTACAATCGAGTATGGGGACAGGAATGTAAGGACAGTACTTGTACACACAGACAAATGAGGCTTGTGGAGGGAAACCGTGAAGAATAGCAATAACTTGGTGCCATCCGTGGACTCTCTGGGTCTGTCTCCTGTCATGTTCTACAACACACCAAGGCATGAGCAGGCACTTAGGGTGAAATGTAAGGAGGGTTTCTGCATCCCCTGCACGAGCTAAGACTAACTGGGTCAGATCTGTGCTGAGCTGCTGAAAGAAGGCATTTGGGCCTTAGGATAGTCTCCATTTGTCTCCTTTGTCCAGTTGTATTTGTAAACCTCCCTTGGAATTGCTCACACACCTACCTCAACATTTCTCTTTATGATCCTGTGAAGGGTCGTATTTGACTTGGTTTATAACATATATATGGATCTCCTTAGCCTATTTCAGGCACCTTGTTCTGTGAATTTTTAATTTACTCTGTCTTTTTACTTTAATTGGATTTCATCTTATTGTGTGTGTGTGTGTGTGTGTGTGTGAGAGAGAGAGAGAGAGAGAGAGAGAGAGAGAGAGAGAGAGAGAGAAAGTCATTGTTTGGCCTTTTGCCCTCTCCAGACCGAAATATTTAATGCTTTTTTGTTGTTGTTTATAAATTAATTCTCCCCCCACCTCCTTGGCAGAGCTGGAAAAGAGAGCGGGTAGTAGCAGAGTTTTGGGATGGAAAGATTGTGTTGGTTCTGCCACGTGATCCAAGTTATGCTCTGAGGAAGGTATGGAATCTACCTTTATTTCTTACTCTTCCCTTTACCCCCAAGGAAACAGCCTATGTTGAACTGTAAACTTCTTTCCTGATAGATAAGCCACTTATGCTAAAGGGTGACTGTAGTGGTTTATAAAAAACCAAACATAGCCCGGCGTGGTGGTGCAGAGGGAGAAGGATCACTGTGAGTTCGAGGCTAGCCTGGGACTACAGAGTGAGTTCCAGGTCAGCCTGGGCTAAAGTGAGACTCTACCTCGGGAGAAAAAAAAACAACAACAAAAAAAACAAGCATAAAATTATAAAAGTGCTTGTGTTGGAGATTAAGCAAACCACCTCAGTTTCTGTAGCTTATTTTAGGTCTTCCATTTCCACTGTGGAAGTAAATTAAGCTCTTCAGCTTTGAAACCTTATTTGTCCCATCTGTCTCTCACTTTGGTGTTGTTTGCATTTCTTGAATTGAATGTTTAGCCAACAAGAACAATAAATACAGCCCAAACCAGTCCATTTTGGCGCCTCCTGTCTTGCCTGTTTATCCCCCCTAGGACTCTGAATTTCACTAAACGTGTTCTTTCAAAGTAGTTGTTTATTTTACTAATTATGAGCTTTTACTGTACGAACAGATCGCATGTTCCCATTCCCCATTGATCCTCCTCAATGCACTCTCCCTTGACCCCCCTTCCACTGAGGGCCTTCCTCAGTGGGGTTATTGGCATTCACCAAGGAATTATGAATGCACTGTCTGGGGGGCAATGCCTCAGGATAGTCCTTCCCACCTTGTGGCTCTTATAATCTTCTGCCCACTCTTCCACCATGTTCCCTGAGCCTGGTGGGTCTACTATAGTGTTACACTGTCTGCAACCTCTGGATTTCTGCTTTGATGAGTAGCGAGTGTCCTCAGTGTCTATGGCCATCATCCTGAGCAGTTTGTCAGTTTAACAGTGAGAGCAGCACTCATGTTTAAATTGCAACTTCTGGGCTCCAGTGAAGATGGCTCAGAGGTTAATGACAAAGCCTGATGGCCTGGGTTTGATTCCCCAAGCACCCACATAAATCCATATGCACAAAGTGGCACATGTATCTGGAGTTCGTTTGCAGTGGCAGGAGGCCCTTCCTCTTACCCCCCTCCCTTTCCCTTTCTGTTTGCAAATAAATAACAATATTTTTAAAATCGCCACCTCTGTGCCGTCTTCTGGACCCTGGCAGAGGTACTAGAGGTGGCTTAGCTCATGCAAGCAGTCAGCCATCTTGTTGTATTGCTGGATCCAGGTTGTCTCTGGTTTTTACTGGCATTTAATGGATTGTAGGGAATAAATACAGTTAATTAAGAGGCATTTTGATGACTATAGTCACTCTTAATGGCCAAAGACTATTGGAGCTTCACTCTGGAGCCTAGGACCATCGTTCAAATAGATTTTTAAAACCCTATGTCCCAAGTATCAGGTATATGCATCAACCCTGAAATGATTGCACTTGTGTGTAAATTTAGGAAATACAAAAGAAGCTAAATGATGTCTTGTGTAGATAAATGTATTTTGGCTTTGTGGTATTTTAGTGGTTTTTTGTTTTGTTTTTTGACTTTTTATATCTTTTGATCTTTTTAATGTCATTAGGTTGAAGATGTCCAAGAACTTGTTGATCATGAGTTGGGTTTCCAGAAAGTTGTTCCTAAGTGTCTGAATAAAACCAAAACTTTTCTCTTTATATCTGATGAAAAGAGGGTAGTTGGATGTTTAGTTGCAGAACCCATCCAGCAGGTATGGTTTGTCTTTTACATTACTGCCATAGTGTGTGTGCAAAAGAAGTAATAGACTTCTATTAAAGACTTTTTCCATTGAAATATCCTTGGTGCTGGGTGTGGTGGCACATGCCTTTAATCCCAGCACTCAGGATGCAGAGGTAAAAGGATCACTGAGCTCAAGGCCACCTGGAGATTGACTACAGAGTGGACTCCAGGTCAGGCTGGGCTAGAATGAGACCCTACCTTACAAAACAGAACAAAATCTTTGACTGTAATTGAATTTATTTATGTTATGGTTGGTATTTTAGCTTATGTAAGCAGAATAAGTCAGTCTTATGTTCATGTAGTCATTTCCATACCTGGAAATGTAAAAATATGATTTTACATAAACCTGTATATCTAGGTTAATATGCAGATTAGTGGATGTACTTGAAAAAATAGTTATTACGCATTCATGCAGTCTTTAGTTAGAATCTACTTTAGTTATCAATAAGCAATGTTTTAGAAAAAGTTTCCTTTGTGTTATTAGAACTTAGAGAAAAGCAGCTTGTACAAAATGGCACATTCATCTGGTATTCATTTATACCCACAGTAGCGCCTCTCTCTCTCTCTCTCCCTCTCTCCCTCCCCTAAATCAAGGCCGGCAGTCTGCTGAATCTGTTGTTCTCAAGGAAGAGCCTAAAGAAATACCTTCCTATGGTCTGTTGGCCATTTCAGAAATTTGTAATATAATGGGCAAGTCATTAGAAAGAAACATCTGGCTGGGGAAAAACCAAAAACTGCACAAACTTATATAGCATTTATTTAAAGTAGATAAAACCTGCAAACAATCTCAGTGAGCTTCACTGAGAGTAGTTACAAAAACATACACCTGGAGTTTTTTTTTGAAGCAGCCAAAGGCCTGGGTTCACCCATACACTTTCATGTTCATATTCTCTCTCTCTCTCTGTGTGTCTCTTTCGTTCTTTAGTGTGATCAATTGTTAGGATGGAGAAGTAGGTGGGGTTTGATAGGTTTTAATTAAAAAGGAAATTTTCGGAATGGACTAGCACAGGGGAGTATTCTTCATAACTTTTTTGTTTAGTATTGTGTGACCAAATGGATAAGAATTTAAGACATAAGGGCTGGAGAGATGGCTCAGCGGTTAAGGCACTTGCCTCCGGTGCCTAAGGCCCTGGGTTCAATTCCCCAAGACCCACATAAGCCAGACCCACAAGGTGGTGGCCCTGGTGCATTCTCTCTCTCTTTCTCAATCTCTCTCTGCTTGAAAATGAATAAATAAAATAAGAAAATAAACAAAAAGAATTCAAGACATAAGAGTTTATTTTTGTGGAGATATGATTAACTATAGGCAGATTTTGTTTAAGGATTGTTTGTTAGAAATGTGAACTCATTTGTGTTTTTAGCTATAGATGCTTCTGTATATCATTGCAGGCCTTCCGTGTCCTGTCTGAACCAGCTACCCCTGAATCCTCAAGCTCTAAAGAATGTTCTAGAGCTTGGCAGTGTTCTGATGTACCAGAACCTGCCATCTGTGGGATAAGCAGAATCTGGGTTTTCAGACTGAAAAGAAGAAAACGCATTGCGAGACGACTGGTAGATACTGTCAGGTAAGATCTAGACCTTGAACTTGGGGTCTTAGTTTTTTTAGTACCTTTCTTGGCTCATGAGCCAAAGGGAAGGATGTTGATGATAAAACGCTTCTGGATAAATACCGTCAAAGTCAGGCTAAAGCAGATGTTGGCACTGGAAGAAAGTACTCCATACACCTTAGCCCTGGCTACCCTTGAACTTGAAATGTGATCCTCTTGCCTCTGCCTCCCAAGTGCTAGAATTCCAGGCATGGACCATCATGCCTGGCTCTGTGTGTGTGTGTGTGTGTGTGTGTGTGTGTGTTTTAATATTTTATTTATTCATATTCAAGGAGAGAGAGAGAGAGAGAGAGAGAGAGAGAGAGAGAATATGCACCAGGGCCACCACCTTGTGGGTCTGGCTTATGTGGGTCCTGGAGAATTGAACCCGGGGCCTTAGGCACTGGAGGCAAGTGCCTTAACCGCTGAGCCATCTCTCCAGCCCTGTGTATATTTCTTAAGAACAAGAATGTTTTCTTTTTTCATCTAATCATTTTCATCAGTTGTCTCAAATGTCTTCCAAAGGACTTTATTTCAGTGTAGGATTATATTACACTCAGTTAGAACCTCTCCCTCAAACACACACAAAGAACTCATCATGTAGCCTAGCTGGTCTTGAATGTAGGATGCTTTTGCCTGGCAGATGATGTAGCAAAGCACCTCTCCTCATGACATCTAGGAAGTAGAGAAAGGGAAAGACAGGAAGGAGCCAGGGCAAGATATAGCCCCCAAGAACATCACCTGAGTGACCTCTAGTTCCTCTAGTTGGGCCCCATCTACTTTCCTTAGAAAACAATTTTGAGGGGTTGGGGATTTAGTTCAGTGCATAGGCCCTGGGTTTGGTCTTCAGCACTGGGTGTGTGTGAATTTTTCACATATGTACATAATTTTGATCATAATTCCCTCCTGCTACCTTTTGTCCCCAATTTTTTATTTATTTGACAGGAGAGAGACAGATAGACAGACAAATATATAGAGAGAATATGGACATGTTAGGGCCTCCACTACAAGCTCCAGACACATGTGCCTTGTGCATCAGGCTTTATGTGGGCACCGGGGAACCGAACTCTGGTCCTTCTGTTTTGCAGGCAAACCCTTTAACCGCTGAGCCATCTCTTCAGCCCTCCCCACCCACTTTCAATCACCTCCCAATAATGCCACATTGTGAATCCAGCAAGAGGTTTAAAAATCAGAATCCCCATTATCTAATTGTCTAGAACTCCGACACATTCAACATTGGGCTTTCCTAGGTCATCTTTGTCTTAATTAAGTTAAAGGTGCTGGCTTACACTGCCTGCTGGCCAGAGTTCCAGCTGCCCAAGCTTCTAGCGTTTCTTTGCAGAGGCAAAAGGTTCTGGTACACACACAAGAAAAGTTGGTGGTAGGGGAGCTGGGTGTGGTGACACCTTTAATCCCAGCACTCTGGAGGCAGAGGTAAGAGGATCAATGTGAGTTTGAGGCCAGCCTGAGATGACAATAAATTCCAGGTCAGCCTACCATGGGACAGGGCAGAGGATGGTGGTAGGGACTGGTTGTGATTACACACGCCTGGCATATGTTCAAGCATAGCCTAGGCTATATAGTGAACCCTTTCCTCAAAGACAACAAAAAGATTGATGATGGTTATTTCCATTATCAGAAACACTTCTTAGCAGCTCATACCAGCAGAGCCCAGACTGCCGTGATATTAGCATCGTTTCCTTTGCTTCAGAAGTGGTTGTGGACCAGTCTTCTCATCTGTGAGATGGTCCCCTTAGCTTTCCATCATTGAAATCCCAACCAGTTTCTAACCAAAAATAATGATTTTAATCAGAAGTATTTCTTTCAATTGTGTTCCCGTTTTATCAGAATGTTAAGTTCAAAGTCCTTTCCTCTTTTTTTTAGGAATTGCTTCATGTTTGGCTGTTTTCTCAGCACTAATGAAATAGCATTTTCTGACCCAACTCCAGATGGCAAATTATTCGCAACCAAGTACTGCAATACTCCTAATTTTCTTGTGTATAATTTTTATAGTTGAAGCCAGTTGCAAGCATAAGACAGGTGCCATGTGGGTAAGTGCAGGTGGATCCTGTCACACATTGTAAACTATTACCAAAATGAAAGCGACTGAGACTCATACAAATATGTATACCAGCTTTGTTCCTTCTGTTAGAAATCTACGGATAAATTTGTTCAAGATTGTTTGGGATTCAGAGAAAACATCTTTCGGTATACTCCAAGTCCTTAATTAGGAAACTTCCTAGTTTTAACTTGCTAGCTGGGAGCCCTGGCAGAGGCGTGAGCTTACCTCAGAGGCAATTCTAAGCCCTGGCAAGTCATTTCCCAAATCCAAGTTTCAAAGGTAATTCCTGAATTATTTTACATAGAGTTCACATATTCTATAGCAACTCAGGGGGATATATATTTAGAATGTGTTTTGTCATACTGTCATGCCCCATCTCGGAAGCTAAGCAGGGTCCGGCCTGGTTAGTACTTGGATGGGAGAAAGTGTTTTGAATTTCTGATTTTTAATAAGATGGCTCCCATATCCATTTAAAGCTTCATTCTACTGCTTAGTATACTCAGTATACAGTTCTGCCGTTTTATCACTTTTTTCTGAATGAAATGCTGGTGTTAATCTCAGACTTTGAAGTTAACAAAACAAATGCCTCATTGGATTAGCTGGTTCATTTGGCTTTTAAGTTTTTATTTGTTGAAAGAGCACCTCCCTTGGCCAGCCAGGTCTGGTGGCTCACACTTGGGAGGCTGATGCACGAGTGACACAAGTTTCAAACCAGCCTGGGCTACAAAATGAGACCTTGTCCCCAACACCACCCAAAAAGTATACCTTTCTTGTTCTGAGACAGCTGGCGAACATCCTTACAAACTGTGCTAACAGGTTATCAAGGGTGGGCCAGACTGGGGGTGGAGCTCAGGGGTGGGGTGCCGCCATATCGTGCTGGACTCCCAAGTGTGCACATGCCTTCTTGGGTAATTCGTGGATACTCACTTTGTAAAGCAAAAGGTAATGTCACTGCTATCTGGCAATCAGACTTGAAAGAGACCATTTCCAGGTTGTCTTGCTCAGTGTTCATCTGTAATCTTTTTGTATTTCTAAGTTGACTTTTCCAAAATTTAAAAACCCTGGCTTCTAAAACAAATGGGGATGTGTTAAAATGTGTGCAGCTATGCAACCATTTTAATCCTATTTTCTGCACTGCTGTTAATACTTTTAAATATTTTATTAAAATTATTAATATTCATTTGCTCAGTGACTTTTATTGTTTAAACAATATTTTTATTTGCAAGCGGAGACAGAGTGTGCACCAGCGCTACCCCCACCCCTGCAAACACACTCTGGATACATTAGCTACTTTGTGCGTCTGGCTTCACGTGGGCACTGGGGAATTGAACTCTGGTCTTTGAGCCTTGCAGGCAAACGCCTTAAGCACTGACCATCTCCCCAGCCCTGCTCAGTGACTTTGATATATCAATTTTTCCTGACATTCTGGGGTGGTTGAATGCTCTGGTTTGTTTTTAAATTGTTTGTATCCTTACAAAAATAAAAACAAGGGCTGGTGAGATGTCTCAGTGGTTAAGGCACTCGCCTCTAGTGCCTAAGGCCCAGGGTTCAATTCCCCAGGACCCACATAAGCCAGACCCACAAAGTGGTGGCCCTGGTGCGCGCTCGCTCTCTCTCTCTCTCTCTCTCTCTCTCTGCTTGAAAATGAATAAATATTTTTTAAAGTGAGAAAAAAATAATAAAAACAAATAAATATTCTTTAAAGACAAGCGGAAAAAAAAACTCATATACTATAAAAGTAGTGTGCCCCAAGAAGCAGCTTCTATGTAATCCTACCTTGGGTTTAGGTGTAGAGGTGGATTCACTTCTTTAAGTGTTACACATGTGTTGCGGTCAGCTTCCTAGTTGCTGCGCAGAAAGAACCCAAACAAAAGCGGCTTGTGGAGGAATGGGTTTATTTGGCTTACGAACTGAAGGGGAGACACCATCCTGGCAGGGAAAACGATGGCATGAGCAGAGGGGTGGACATCACCTCCGCCACAGCACTGCAAACAGCAGCAGGAAGGTGTGCCAAACACTGGCAAGGGGAAGCTGGCTTATAACCCCCCAAAGCCCGCCCCCAACAATACAGCTCCATTGAGGTTGTAAAATCCAAACTGCCATCAGCTGAGGATCGATTACCCAGAACACATTCATTTGTTTGTGGGGGATACATGGATCAAGCCATGACAACGTGTGTTTTAAGGACCTACTTCTACTCTAACTGCAAGTCATGGCTGTATGAGTGGTTTGGCTTTGGTTATCACATACAAGAAGCAAGTGTATGAACAAGGCCTCTTAGCCGTGTTACCTACCAGCGGTGCGTACACCTAGCATCCAGATCTCCAAAAAACGAGTTCTTTGAAGAACTGATCTGAGGCTTGGACACTGACTAAGTATGATAGGCCTAGAACATCTTATAACAGCAGAAAATTAATCCCCTGGGAGCTGTGACTCGTGCATAGCAACTAGTGATCCAACATGAAGTCTAAGGGACAGAGAGAGCCCTGCTCACATTCACCTAGAGGAACCAGATGCAAGATAATGGCTGACACGACTGGTACCAACACTGTCCTTTATTTCTTATTCTTACATCACAACTCTTAATGTTTAAAAAGATAGTAAATAAAAACAAAGTAATCAGAAAAAAATTAACAAATAAGCATTAAAGATTCAGGAGATTCAAGACAGTAAGACAAGCTGTATCCAGGCGGACAAACACCCAGGGAACTATTTTAAATCCTCTTAGGTTCTAGTGGACACTGAGTAAGTGCACCAGCCAAGGCAGGACAGCCAAGTTGATGCTTTACAAGACGCAACCTTTAGAGGTCCACTAAAATAACAGCCACTCAACAACATCTGAACGCTAGTGTTTTAAGTCTGAGCAGTAACTAAATGTTTATAGTTCGTTTTTTTTTTTAACTTTACAGAAAACCCAACACAATACTATGCTTGTAAGAAACAACCTTATTTTAGAGTGTTTCTAATATTAACTATGTGCAGTGGTCCCAAATCAACTACTTCAAGGGTATACTAACCGCAGGTCCTAGTAACTATACCGTTATTCCTCTGACACCTCAGAAACCATCACTGAACTTCGAGCTCCAGAGCTGCAACAATGTGTGCCGCTGAAGGACGGTCCTTGGGCTCCTCGTTGGTGCACACAGAGAAGAGCTCGATCACCTTCTGG
>PVHP010052237.1:0-11164 GCA_004024765.1 Zapus hudsonius
TCTTCTTCTTCATTAAGGAGCTGCTAGGCTTAGCAATGAGGAGGCACTGTTAGTGTGACTTGGCCTGAAGTTGCATTGTGACTCAGAAGGTGGCCAAAATGAGAGAGGGAGTGAAAATGTTTCCAGGAGGAGGCAAGCAGAGGAGGGCTGGAAGTGGGGCCCCTGGATGGCTGAAACCCACAGCAGAACCACAGATCTGGATTACACGGCCATCCTACCAAAGTCACAGTTTCTCTGGGCTCACACTCCAGGAGTTCTCCAGCCTGCATTTTCCAGCTCCCCACGAACATTTCCAAATTACAAAAAAATAAAATAAAAATACGTGTGGAAAAGTACAGTACAAGGGACAGCACCCTGCCAGTTTCCGAAGGTTCTGTTTTGACTTCGCCATCAGCCAAACTGGAGCCCTTGAGTAGCTGGCTTAATTTGTCACCTTGAATTATTAACCGTTTCCCTGCTCTTCTCAGTGGGTGTCCATCTGGCTCCTGGCCCTCCGCTGGCTTAGTGAACTGTTAATCCCCAGTCCTCTCTCTTGGGCTTATGGCTCTGTCTAGAGAGGTACCCTGCCACCTCCCAGATGTCTTTTGCCAAGGAGTGGCTGAGTCCGAAAGGTGATGGAGGGGGGCAGGAAAGAATGACTATAGACCAGCTCTGAGGCAGGGTGCCCTTTAGAAGTTCAATGGTGTAGTCTATTTCTCTTGGTTAAGGGCCAAAAGGCAGACAGAGGTTCCTTCTGGAATTGGGATGTTATAGAAGTTGGTCTATTGGGAAGCAGAGAGCGAGTAATCCTACTCTATAATTCCAGCAAAGTTGCTCTAGGTGTACCTAGTCTCTCCCTTTGGAGGTTTTATCTCTTTTTTTTTTATCACCCCTCCAGTATTACATACCTGTGTTTTTAAAAGATATTTTCAAATTTATTTATGTGCAAACAGAGAGAGAAATAGAGAGAAGGGGCAGAGAGAATGGGCACACCAGGTCCTCTTAGCCACTGCAAATGGACTCCAGATGCATCTGTCACTTTGTGTACATGGCTTCATGTGGGTACTTGGGAATGGAACCCCGGGGCATTAGGCTTTGTAGGCAAACTCATTAATGGCTGAGTCATCTCTCCAGCCTCCATATCTGTATTATTGTCTCTAGGGTGCTTAGAATCACCTTGGGGGCAGTACCGGAGATTCTGAACATTACCTAAAGTTCTCTCTTTGTCCTCAAAACTTGCATCTCCCTAACCCTGTTCTCAGAGCCTTGTACTTTTAAGCTTCCCAATTTAAGGCTATGTGTTACCAAAACCTAATTAATTCTTGAGGAAGCCACGGGTTCTACACGTTACTGACACAACAGTGTGTTTCAGAACATCAACAGCTTGAATTAAAAATTCTGTTTTATTTCATAAAATGGATATAGACTACACTTAAATATGTATGTCTGTATGATTTCTAACTTAACATACAATGTGATTACAGTGAAAACATCTCCTTCAGTAAGCTAGGTCCTTTCTGGAGGCAAATGAAATGACTAATTTATTTCCAGAGAGGTTTTAGACACATGCAAACTATCAGATAATCTCTATTTATTTTTAATTTTTAATACATGTTTTATTTGCGCACACAGTAGCTTTCTACCTAAAGAAAAATTGCAAGGATTTTTCAGAGTTCCTATATACATTATCATCCAGTTTTCCCCTTTAGGAATGTTATATATATAATTTATTTATTTATTATTATTAATTTTGGTTTTTGAGGCAGGGTCTTACTTTAGCCCATGCTGATCTGGAACTCATTCTGTAGCCTAGAACAGCCCTTGAAACTCATGGTGATCCTTGTATCTTCTCAATCTCTCCAGTGATGGGATTAAGGTGAGAGTCACTACGTCAGGGTAAGAGCTTATATTTTTAGGGTGTATGTGTTATATCAATATTGAGCAATTATAATTTCAATGTTGGCACGCTGTACATAATTAAATTCTCTCACTTACCAGATTTTTTGTTTGTTTGTTTGTTTGTTTTGCTTTACTCCAGTGTTCCTTCTGAGACCTGGGATCCCATTCAGGCTATTACTTTAATTCAGCTGCCATGTGTGCCCTTGACCTCCTCTGGTCTGTGACAGTCTCTCAGACTTTGTTTTCAGTGACCTTGGAAGTTTGAGGAGAGCTTGCTTGGGCGTTCTGTATCAAGGTTCTCAGTGTCAATTGGTGGATGGTCTTCTCAGAGCAAGACAGAGCTTATGAGTTTGGAGAGGATCACCTTAGAGGTGACATGGTGTAAGGATGACAGAATTCATTCAATTTGATCACCTGGCCAATGGTGATCATTTTGCTATAGCTTATCATTCATCGTATAGATCACCTAGCATAGGTCACCTAGCATCCCAATCACCTTACCAGGTTTCCCATGGTGACATCACTTCTTCCTTCCTGCCCTGATCTTTGAGAGAGGTCACTAAATGAAGCTAGTACTTAATGGATGGGAAATTATGTTCTTCCTCCTGACTGCTTTAATTTTTAAAGACTTTTCATCTTCTTTTTGGCAACCGGTTTTTGAGATTGCTCCGTGCCATCTCTAAACCATGTCATCTTTACGTATTCTGAGATCATCCAAACGTCAGGCACACCCAAATTCTCTCTTAATTTGCATATATTTTATGAATTATATTCATGTCATAACTGAATTAACTAGCCCCTTTGTAATAGGAATTCAGGTTACTTCAACATTCTGGTCTCATAAAGAATTCTGACATAAATGACCAGGTACACATTCAAGTGTATCTACAGGATAATTTCCTGAAGAGCCAACAGTTTCTCAAAAACCAGCTTGTAATTTCATGATCTGTTGCACATTACCTTTGTAGACAGTGGCCCCCTTTAGGTCCCCAGTGATGTGCACTCAAGATGCTACAGTAGATAAAATTTTAGGTGGGTAAAGGGAAGGTTTTCAAATTAGTGCACAATTAAATGCTTTTTTCTTGGGTGGGGGGGTTTAGGTAGAGTCTTGCTAGTCCAGGATGACCTGGAATTTACTATATAGTCTCAGGCTGGCCTTGAACTCACGGTGATCATCCTGCCTCTGCCTCCTGAGTGCTGGGATTAAAGGTGTAGGTTACCACACTAGGTTTTTTTTTTTTTTTTTATTCACTGCTTTGGCCAATCTACTTAGATCACAACACCAAGGGCACAGCTATAGAAAACCCAGTAGTTTAGGTGTAATCTGGCTGGTGAGCTGATGTAATAAAGTCTAGAGCCCAGCTGATTGCTGAATACCTCACATGTGTCCTACCTACGTTCCTAACTAGACTCTTTCACAAGCTCATTCCCAAATCTTTCCTTTTTCATTTCTTTGTGGTGTGTGTGTGTGTGTGTGTGTGTGTGTGTGTGTGTGTGTGTGTGTATGTATGTGCGTGCGTACAGGCGCCAAGGTGTGCATGTGGAGATCCAAGGACAACCTTGAGTTTGGTCTTTGCCTTCGGGCTTGTTTGAGATAGTGTCTTGGTCATCACTTTGTGGGCCAGGGGAGCTGGCTCATGAATTTTGAGGGAGTCTCTTTTCTCTGCCTCCCACAGGAGTGCTGGGATTACAGATGCCTGCTATTGCAACTGGCTTTGTGTGGGTTTGGGGCGATCAAACTCAGGTCCTCACGCCCGCACAGGTGCTCACACCTGCACAAAGTCCTCACACCTGCACAATTCCTCATGCCTGCACAGGTGCTCACACCTGCCTGTACAGCATTTTGCCCAGCGAGTCATCTCCACATCCTGAAATTCTTTTAAGACCCTCACCTTCTATCATGGAACTATCATACATTCATACCCTGGATAGGCGCACGTGACTTTTTCTTGTCTTTTTGGCACAGAAGCATGCCATCCATCTTTATGGTTACTCCTCACTGAACATCATTACACTCAGCCTCTTGGGACACGGCCACGCTGAAGGATGAGAATGCATTTTATAAATCTACCAGGTTAAGAGACTGTATTTTCTCTTTATTACCCAATTCCCCAAAGATTCCTGAGCCCCTGTCAAGGGAATACCTGTGGTTCCTGGCTGCCCCACTTCCTCTTTCCAATACCTTCTTCAAGAAGAGGTGCTTTGATTGAATTCCATTGTTATGGAGGCATCTGCCTAACTCAATAAGTTGCTCACATTCTTTCCTCAAAGTAACATGACAGGAGCAAATATTTTCTTTATGACTAAGTAATAATTTTTCAAGGGTAGTGATGGACAGCTGTGGAGATCACTGGAGAGATAGGAAATTACCAGCACCATTGCAAATCCCAGCGCATTAACCCTAGGCCACAGCAGGTGCTGGGTCTGCAGCTACTCTGCTGTGTTGACCTGGGCCCCCATGAATATAGATGGAGCTAGAGAAGACACAGGTGAGGTATTCAGCAGCAAGGTGGATCCTAGACCTTATTAAATGAGCTCACTGGCTGTGTTATACTTAAATAATTGAGCCTCCTGTAAGTGGTTTTTGTCTTTGTTTTGCTGTGATTTCAGGAGATTCTCCAAAGCATTGAATAATATACCAATTTGAAAACATTTCCTCCACCAACCTGAAGTTTCCACTGACACAATTCCTTGTGACTAAAAGGGTTTAAAACTGGATGGCTTTCCTTGTTTGAGCATCCTGTTATTACCCTGGGTATTTTAGTCGGCTTGGGTTGCTACCACAAAATACCATGAACTGCCTGACCTAGAAACAAATAGGTACTGAATTCTCATAGGCCAGGGAGCCCCAGATCAAGACTCCAGTAGATTCAGCTTTGGGTGAAAGCTTGCTTTCTGGACATCATCTCTGTGTCCTTGCATGTTGGGAGGGGTGAGGGGGGGTCTCTCTGAAGCCTTTTCTTTGAGGGTACAAATCCCACTCATGAGGGAGCCAGCACCTCTCAACCTAACACCTTCACGCTGAGGACCAATATGCTGACCTATGGATTAGGGGGGAGCACACACACCCCCTGACCATAGCACAAAGCTCCTTTTGGTACAAATCCAAGGCCAGGCAAAATACTCTGTTTTAACATGCTAGTCCTTCCTTTTTTTCTCTGAAAACATAGCTTTCCTTACATCAAAGTAATGGGAAGCCTACACTAGTCATCTTGAGTCTGGAGACAGGTTTATTTTCATGTTTCGTGTTTTTTAGTTCTTTAAACTTTCATTTTCTGTTCTCATTAGACCATACTCATTTCTGTTGGCACGGTTGTATCCCAGTGGGTTCTCACCTACTCAGTCATTTTTCAATTATGGGATTATAGAATCGGAAGGAATCTTGGAATCTCCAGGTAAGGGTTGCAAAGCCAGTTGGCTCATACAGTCACTAGCGCCCACAAGTCAGAAGTCAGCTTCCCTCTGTCACTCTCCCTTCCTTATCAAGTATCCAGGCACAGCAGTGACACTAATACATATTGATGGTGCAGCACTTGTCAGGAGCTTACCCTATAGTAAATGACTTATGTCCCTTGTTTTCTTATCACCTCTATGACAGACAAGAAATGTGACTATTTAGGAAATGGCCATTAAGTTATTTGCTTAAGAGCACAGAGCTAATAATAGGTGAAGTCAGACCAAGGAGGTGTTTGTGTGTTTCCCCAGGGAGCACACACTCATCTTGACTATTATTGTCTTTCTTCACTCATTATAGAGCAAAATCACATAAGGAATGGGGAAGACATGGTGGGAACTGTCTTGAACTTTGAACTTTCATTCTAGTGGTAAAGTGTGGAAGAGGGTAAAATACAGCACACCCCTTCTACTTGAATTAAAGACCAACCCCGAGTAGATAGTGTCAACTACTGCTTGGAAATTTCTTTTTTTTTTAAATTTAATTTGTGCGTGCGTGCGTGTGTGTGTGTGTGTGTGTGTGTGTGTGTATGTGTGTGTTTTTGTTTTTATCGAGGTAGTGTCTTGCTCTAGCTCAGGCTGACCTGGAATTCACTATGTAATCTAGGGTGGCCTCGGACTCCTGGGGATCCTCCTACCTCTGCCTCCCGAGGGCAGGGACTAAAGTTGTGGGGCACCATGCCTGGCATAAACTTCAGTTTTTGGACACATGCCTATGATGTATTTTGGTTCCATTCCCTCCCCACCAATTACTTTCTCTCATCCCCTCCCCCTCCTACTAAAATCCCCTTCTTCCCATCCAATCTCTATATTTGACCTACTGAGTTAAATTAAATTTAGCTCATTTGCATGATCCTGGGTGGGGGGTTATTTATGGGAGAACAGGCAGTCCACCAGTGGCTTTATCACTGAAAGTCATGATGCCCCCACCCCCACAATCTTCATCCGCCAGAATCTACTCTGGTAGGTGTGGGGTCATGATTCCCTCCCTCCTTCATGATGGAAGATTGACAGGCTCAGGCTTCTGCAGGAGATCACATCCCCTGTGAGGTCTTGAGAACAGTGGTCAAGTTGTATCCAGAAGACAGCATTCCGAAGTTCCCCTTTCCTTCCTCCTGTTCTTACATTCTTTCTACCTCCCTCTTCTGAAAGGCTTCCGGAGCCTTGAAGGGTGTGGATTAGGTGGCATGGGATATTCTTACAGTAGAACTTTTAGAAAACAATTTTGGTTAGCACTATGTCATAGTCAGCCACACGCTACTGGGATGAATATCCAAACCAGGCACGATTTGGTGAGGAAAGTATTTATTGAGGTAACAGACCCAGGGGAAGTTAAGGGAAAAGGCTTGTCCCCTTTCACAGAAGCAGGCAGAGAGAGAAACAGCACCTCCAGAAACAAGCAAGCAAGCACACTGTCACACTGTAATTCACAAAATGCAGAACTGCCAGACCGGGTTCTGGCTTTTCTTTTGTAGCTCTATCCCTAGTATTTTGCATCCAATTAGAAAGGACCAGTCCCCAGGAGGCTAGGTCAAAGTGACACTTCCTCCAGCCAGAAGCCTGGAGATAATTAACAATTTAATAAACACAATTATAATAAATTCTATTGGGGGACATTGTCAAACTACCACACACTCACAAGTATTATTAAATTTGTGCAAACATTGCATTCAACATACTTATCCTAAAGACAGGTGTGGTGGCATACCCTTTAGTTATAGCACCGGGGAGGCTAAGGTAGGAAAAACACCATGAGTGGGAAGCCAGCCGGGGCCAAAGTGAGTTCTAGGTCAGTCTGGACTACAGTAAGACCCTGCCTCATAAAAAGAAAGACATAAGTTATACTTATTCCAGAAAGCATATCTCCATGTTGACCTGAAATTCAGATTCCACTGCACCTTGTGTATCTATTTGCAAAATTAAACAAATTCCCAAGTTCCCAATGATATCCCTTTCAGAAAATATTGACAATCTTCCTTTCCCTTAGGAAAAAGGTCTCTCCCCTCTCCCTTCTCCTATCCTTCCCCACCCTGCTGTGTTCACCCCTTCTAGAAGGCGGGTCTGTGACTGTCAGTGATAACTTCTAGGATGACTTCCCAGGCCACCCAGAAGTAGGCACTTGGGGTGTGTCCTATGGCTCCTCTTGTCTCCTCCGTAATTCTTCCTCCTGGCTCTTCCCAGCCTTCCACCCCATCCCAGGCATATACTTTACCAATGCCCCCACCCTGCCCAGTGGAGCGTGCTGGTTTGCATCTGGTCCCTTGATGGTCATTAGTGTCATAAGTCATGGGGCCCAATTGGAATGAGGCAACGGGGAACTGCTCTCTCTGAGAAAAGCTTTCAGGGGAAGGGGTAAGAGTCCTTGGGGCAGGCTGGGTGGTACCCAGAACATACTGGCTGCAGTCACAGGCTGTGTACACTCTGGGATGGGGGGCGTTCCAAGTGGGCTATTTTAAGGCTGGATTGGTGAAGGTTGGGTTGGGTTCCCCTTCGTTTACCTAGGCTTTCGCTATTTTCCCTGGCACAAAGTAAGGTGGTCACAGAATGTGGGAAACCAGGCAAGGGAAAAAATGAACACTGTGGGATGACGCCCCTGGTCGCTGCTGCTAAATTCCATGGAAAAGCCGGGGGCTTGCAATCAGTGTCCTAAAGCTGTAGCTGCCTTGGCATCAGCTCAAGTTCAGAGACATGGAAAATAGCAAACTGTCTGCAAAGTCAGTGCTAGGTCTGCCTGGCACCATGGCTCCTCCCCTTCCCGAGGGGTGGCTTTGCCCACTCTGAATGCCCCTTTATCATCAGCGAGCGATACTGACTTTTCCAAAGACTGTAGCTGCCTTGTGTCCCAGATGCCTGTGGCCTTGAAGGCTCTGCTTCCTCACAAGGGTGTTGGCTGCAAAAACCCACCCAGAAACCTGGAGGAAAATAGCTACACTTGGCAGCTGGGGAGGCCGACACCAAATGCCTTCAGTTTCTTAGTCCACTGGGCACAAGTGAGTGAGTGGACAGTTATCAGTACTTCAGTATTGAGACAAATTCATAGTGATCATCTTTAAGACACTGGAGTCCCATAAAGATTTAATTTGTCACACTCCATGATTGGCATTGATGGTGGGTGCTGTGGTGGTTTGTAGGGATTGTCAATTTGACAGGGTCTAGAATCACCTGTGTGGGATTATGTAGCTTAGGTTGGGGTAGGAAAACCCATTTTAACTGTGTCAGAGTACTGGACTGTATACAGGAGAGAGCTGGTTAAATACCAGCGTTCATCACTCTGCTTCATCACTCTAGGTTGACAGTAACCAGCTCTGCTTCCTGCTCCTACCACCATGCCTTCCCCACCATGGAAAGTAGGCTGAAATGAACCCTTCCTGTCTTCTACCTATTTTTGTTAGGTACATTGTCTCAGCAACCTGATGGCTTGCAGGCTTGGCTCCCTTGGTTAGCACTGTCCTAGTAGGGCCATAGTGGGAGCTGAGTCCTTGTGTGGGACTAAGCTTGAGTCTTTTGCATGGATCATTTGTTGAACACTTATTGGGTATCTGGACAATCACTCTGCATGTATAATGACCTTCAGCCCACACAGCAACACTGTGAAGTAAGGGTTAGTGCACTTGCTTTACAGAGCCAGGTATGGTAGCTTGGGTATACAATAGACAAAGTCGGATTGGAGCCTGTCTTGAGCTTTAGGAATCTTCTGAAATAGGAGGTGGTTTCTGTTGAGTACTTGATGGCTTATCTGATTGTACCTTCATTCTTTCTGGAAAAATAAGCCATATCCATAGATGACAGGCCCATTGGAAGACTTCTCATTTATTTACTTACACATTGATAATGGCTTTCTTCGGACACAGGATGTGGATTCTCCTGATTCTGGCCACACCCAGTAATAAATGCCTCTCCCCTGGGGCTAGGGAGATAGCATGGTTGGTAAAGTGAGGACCTGAATTCAAATTCACGGCACCCATGTAAAATGCCTGTCATCCCAGCACTGGGCAGGCAGAGAAGGGAGGATCCCCAGAGATCACTCCTAGCAAGTTGAATCAAACTGTGAACTTCGGGTTCTGTGAGGACCCTGTCTCAAAGAATAAGGTAGAGAGATTGAGGAAGACTTCAATGCTGACCCCTGGCATCCACATGCATATGCACACATATGCATCCATACATGTGAACATTGTATCAGCAATTTCCTCCTGACCAGAGCAACGTCAGAAGGAAAGGGTTTACTTTTGACTTAGAGTTTTAAGGATGCTTCTGAAATCCCAGCGTACCTAAGGCAAGATAGAGACAGGTGAACTGAGGGGTGAACAACCATCAGAGAGAGACCCTTCCTCAAATGAGACAGAAGTTGAGGAGGACACCTGAAGTTGTCCTCTGACCTCCACACACACACACACACACACCGAGACACTCATGCACTTGCACTCAGATGTACAAACACACACACACACACACACACACACACACACACACACACACATCATATAACAGACATCAAAAACAGAAAAGAAAAACCTCCAAGATACATAAGGCCTACCATAGAGACTCAATTCACACAATTTACCCTGGAACAAATGAAAGATTTTAACACAGAAAGTTAATCTCACCCTCATTCCAATGTGAGAATGTGGCGCTATCAAGACATTTGCTATTGTCACCAGGCTCCTCCTAGACCTTCATAAATCTCATTTCACTTTACGCTTGATGTTGAGTTGGTTAAAAACCTCTGAGGAATCCTAGACTCTGTCCAGCCACCAATATTCACCTCTCAGTTTGTACACTTAACAAGACATGCCATGAAAAACATTTGCACCTTCAAAACAGCGTGGTATCAAGACACCCAGAGCAAACACCATTAGAACATCCACGAACAATTTGGAGGTAAAGAAAACACACTTGTAAACCCAAATAAGCACAAAACCACAAAAACAACAGCCAAGGGAGTAACTTCTGTGGAAAACAGCTCCCCTTCTTGAATATCTCTTTCCTTCCTTCCTCAGGTAAGTGCGGTGTGTGGAGACGGCCAAGGGCAGTTGCAATCCCAAAGGACCGGAGAATCTCTGCTCAGGAAAAAGTCTGTAACATCTCACACACTAGGGCTGAGGGGTAGAGCTGGTTCCTGCAGCTGAGCCACTTGGTGGCCCTTTGTCTTTCCCAGAAAGGAGATTTCCTGGGAGACTATAGGTTTCCTGTGGCCAATGACTTACCTTTGATCAACTTTGAAAGGAATACGTAACACAGGAGCTGATTCAAGGTCTCAGTGCCGTCATCATAGCGGGGTGATGATGTTATCATTCATGAAAATGTGTGTCACAGTGACTAGATAGCAAGCCCTTGGATGGTGATTGTGTGTGTGTGTGTGTGTGTGTGTGTGTGTGTGCGCGCGTGTGTGTGCATGTTCTATGTGTGTTGGTGGATATGGGTGTGTGGGGGTGTATGTGCATGTATATTCACGTGTGTGGAAGTCAGAGGTCAACATTAGGCATCTTCTTAGTTATCCACTTTAATTTTTTTTTTAAATTTAATATTTATTGTCCATAATGAGTTACATTATTTAGTGGGCAAACCATGCGTTGTTATCCCGACTTCCCCAATTCCCCCCCTCCCCATCCCTGATCAGTTGTATATCCTCCTTCATGGGCTGTCTGTATTAGTCCTTGTGGCAAGGGATCCTGGATATCTTAGTACTCATCCCGGTCTTCCTGGCCCAAGTGAGTTGTTACTGATGGGTGCTATGCCTCTGGACCGTCTCCCCCACCACGGCTCTCACAATCTTTCCGCCCCCTCTTCCGCTCAGTTCCCTGAGTCGTGGTGGGTGAGTAATAAGGCTGCTTTA
>PVHP010052238.1:0-11161 GCA_004024765.1 Zapus hudsonius
TAAATAAACCTATCACATCCACAGAGATTGAAGATGTAATCAAAAACCTTCCCAAAAGGAAAAGCCCAGGACCAGATGGTTTCTCAGCTGAATTCTACCAAGCCTTCATCATAGAGCTGAAACCACTCTTTCTGAAGCTTGTTAGAAGCATAGAAAAAGAGGGAAGGCTTCCAAACACCTTCTATGAAGCTACCATTGCTCTAATCCCCAAACCAGGCAAGGATGCAACTAAAAAAGAGAATTACAGACCCATATCTCTGATGAACCTAGATGCAAAAATCCTGAACAAAGTCCTAGCAAACCAGATACAACGCTACATCAAAACTATCGTCCAGGGCTGGAGAGATGGCTCCGTGGTTAAGGCACTTGCCTCCAGTGCCTAAGGCCCCAGGTTTAATTTCCCAGGACCCACATGGGCCAGACCCACAAGGTGGTGGCCCTGGTGTGCTCTCTCTCTCTCTCTCTCTCTCTCTCTCTCTCTCTCTCTCTCTCTGCTTGAAAATGAATAAATAAAATATTTAAAAAACAAAAAAAATATATTGTCCAGGGGGGGCTGGAGAGATGGCTCAGCGGTTAAGGCATTTGCCTCCAGTGCCTAAGGCCCCGGGTTCAATTCCCCAGGGCCCACATAAGCCAGACCCATAAGGTGGTGTCCCTGGTGCGCTCTCGCTCGCTCTCTCTCTCTCTCTCTCTCTCTCTCTCTCTCTCTCTCTCTCCCCTTGAAAATGAATAATGCACAAAAATCAGAGACCTCAATATAAATCTTGTCACCCTGAACACCCTGGAAGAAAAAATAGCAGCCTGCTCCTTTCTAAGTGTGTGAATGGACTGGAGTGGCTGCTGTGCCTGACACTCATCACCTTCTGCAGAGATAGTCAGTAGGAGAGATGCAAGGGTGGAAGGATACCAAACTGGAAAGCAGCTGAGAATCTTTTATGCAGGAATACATAATATAAGATCATCTTTATGCTATTAGGTTGCATATTTACATTGTAATAACTGTCCAAATTATTCCTAACTCAAGTATTAGGATGATCCATTCATTCTTCAGAGAAGGCTTTTAATAATTCTTCACACCTCACTTCAGAAAAACTACTTCATCTGAAGTGAACTTTCAATTCCGCCTTCCCCAGTTATTTCTTTCAAGGCCCTCATGACCAACTCTGCTCCACTTTGTTTTCTTTTTTAAGATCTTTCTACCTTCCAGCAGTATAAGCTCTATGAAAGCTGAGATCAAGTCTCTCTTCTTTCTGGTCTCTGTATCATGTGAATGTTGAAGAACCAACAGGATGGCATTCCTCATACTCTGATTCGGCAGTATAGACTCCATCCACATGGTGGCTAATAGGATAGGTTATATATATATTACTTTTACTATAGCATTCATTTCAACCAAGGCAATCGAATACTTTTGCAGGCTGTTCTGAATAGAAGGCCTGGCATTCTGAGTATCTAGCACTTAATGAATGACTTTGGTGAGGAAGATAATCAAAGTAGCTACCCCAGGTTGGAGATTTAGCTCAGTGGAAAAGCGCTTGCTCAGCAAGTGTGAGGCCCTAAGTTTGGTCCTCAGCACTGGGGGAAGAGGAGGATATCACAAAAGATGCCTCCCCCCAACCCAAATCAAGCAAAAAGTAGCTAAACCAGGAAACATTAACTGCAAAATCACATTAAAAACTCCTATCAGCTTCATGTTTAGTAATTATAACTCTTATCACAAATAACCGGACCTATTATGTGTCATGTCTGGCTTTGTTTTAACTCTCATCAGATCTTCACAATAAACTTGCCAAGTAAGAATTATCATTGGACTTACTTAAAAACAAAGAAAGAAAAGCTTAATCTACAACTTATAAAAGAAATTAGGACTCACACTAAGGTTTGTCTGACTGCTATTATTTTCTTTTAGTCTTACACAGACTTGATTTTGCAAGCTCACACTTCTCCTCATGCTTCAGAGTTGATGGCATTACAGCACACACAGGTCAATGTTCCAAGACTACATGCAGTGGCATATGTGAGCAAAAGGTTCAGTCGTTTCTTTGCTCCCAGAATCTCAGGTAATTCAAATCTTCCTCCTTGCACGACTGCAAATCTTTTGTGATCCCAGTACTTCTAAGATCCTTCTGCAGAACCAGAGTTCAAACTCCTTTGTATTGAATATGCACTGAATAGAGAAAGGCTGCTCTCGTATATTTTTCCATTTACAGGGAATTCCTAATCTTATTCTACTATGGTTCTTAGAATGTTTTAGCCAATAGACTTACAGGATGTGGACGAGATGGAGAAAATGATGTTATAAGAACAAAATAACCATTGGTACCTGTCATGAACAGAAAACTGTTCACTATTAAATGGACCAGAATGTCCCTTGTAACCTGAGAACCATATTTCCTGGCCTGCAAAAATGCTGCAGTCAGAACTAATGCACCAAGCCTTAAGAATACTTCAAGTTGAGGCTGAGTAGTTAAATTAGTAAAGTGAGTGGCTCATAAGAATTAGGGGCTGAGTAGTTAAATTAGTAAAGTGAGTGGCTCATAAGAATTAGGACCTGAGTTCAATCTCCAGCACCCACATAAAAATGTTTGCACTAAACTGGTCCAATCATTATGGAAATCAGTATGGAGACTTCTGAAAAATATGAGAATAGATCTACTATTTAATCCAGCTATACCACTCCTGGGCGTATACCCTAAGGAGTCCACTCTTTGCTACAGAGATACTTGCTCAATTATGTTTGTTGCAGCTCTATTCACAATATCTAGGAACTGGAATCAGCTCAGATGTCCATCAACTGATGAATGGATAATGAAGATGTGGTACACAGTGGAATTCTACTTGGTGATATAAGGAAAAATGAAGTAATGAAATTTTTAGGAAAAAGGATGGAGTTGAAAAAAAAAATCATTCTAGGTGAGGTCACACAGACACAGAAAAACAAATGCCGCATGTACTCTCTCATCTGAGGTTCCTAACTGAGATCAAATGGAGATGAGTGCAAATGGTAGTTAATACCAGGATTATGGCATAGAACTAGAGACCAGGAAAGAAAAGAAATGGGTGGGAAGAGAGGAGGAACTTCCCAATGGGAAGGGGGATAGCTGGAATGTTGGAGGTTAAATTAAGATAGTGAAAAAGAACCACTTTCATAGAAACCCTCACTCTGACTAGCATTTTACAAGATACAACCACCAATAAAGTAGGGGAGGGGAAAGAGTCTGGACAGAAGGTGGAAAAAGTTTAACCTTACAATCATGGACTCTGACTAGTAAATCCTAGGCTCAGAACTGGGTTACCTCCCACAGTGAGCTATTGGCTAGGAAGACTCATGAGGTTCCCCAAATAATATAGGCCATTAATAAGATATTTGGTTACCTGCTGGAGCTAAAAGGTAAGACCCTACTGCTGAAGACACCACAGGCTGAGGTCACAGGACATCAGAATACCATGCTGGAACCAAAAGGGAAACTAGCTCCCTCAGTGAGCCCTCATAGTCCTGGAGAGCCCTATTGGACTGCCAGAGGGCAGTGGTCACCAACAGCATGCAAAAGCAGGGGACCTTGCAGACTACGAAACCAACCAGCTGAAGAAGATGTACACACTTGTGAAATAGTGACATTTAACCTCTACAGGTAACCAACTGTTCTCTGATTAAACACGAGGCCCACTAAGTGGAAGGGAACTTATATCTGGTACTGGAAACCAAGTCAGAATCCCATGGCTAGGAAAGAGTGGCTGGCACAGCAAAAATCTTCTAAGTAACTCTGCTTATCCCCCTTTAACCAAAACTGCTCATGCTTGGTTGGACAATCTTGTTTTATTTTACAGGTGACAAGAAAATGGAGGTGAACCTAGATCCATTGATAAGACAAGAAGATAGCCAACTGCCCACCACAAAACTTTCTACCGTTACCACATCTACCAGGGCCTACAAAAAATTGTAGAATAAGTGACATTATAAATACTGTTCTTGCTGCTAGCCTGACACCTAGCCCCAGGGTGATAGTGACAGACACTTAAAATAATCAATACCTATGCAAGCAGAAATACAGAGGCTATAAAGATCTCAACACTAAATCAGACTGTCAACAGGCCTGCCATGGCTCAGGGCACTTTGTGAAAGAGGTGGCAGAAAGGCTGTAAGAGCCACAGAGTCCCCGCTACTCCAGGACTACCATAACCCCACTGAAGAGGACCCCTAGAGTAAGGGGAGTCGGGGTGAGGGGATCATAGATCTATACTATTACAGTTATAATATATATAAATATATAATATATATATTTTTAAATACCAGCACTGAGGAGGTGGAGACAGGAGGATACCCAGGATTCATAAGCTAGCCAGTCAACATGTTAGTGCCAGTTTGGCCTTTATTTATATAAAAATCTTTTGTATTCACATCAATATGAATAAATAGCCTAATTGGTGAGCTATAGGCAATGAGAACCTGTCTCGAAACAGATGAAGAGCATTCCAGAGGATGATACCCAAGTACATGTGCATACACATGCATATGCACATACACATAAAGAAAAGAATGAATAACAATGTCCTAGGCATAGAAGGGGGGAAAAAACAGGAAAATAATCTGGTTGGAAAACCTGTCAACTTCTGCTGTATTGAAATACAACATAGTAAAGTGACCTTCTAAGGACAGTTAAGGCTTCAATAATTAAATCATAAAATAGAACTAAAATCCTGGAGCTTGATTCTGAAAAATAGATGGTGCAGACAGAGAGGCATGGTAGCTTGTATTAGAGCTCCTAATCTGACGTGTCTGTGTGTTTGTATGTGTTGCATCATACTAATAGGAACAACATCACTGTCTACCTAGTCAGAAGTCTAGCAAAAGCCAGCACAACACGCTGCTCAAAGAAGCACCCTTTCTCTATTGTAGTATTTGCAGACTTTTAAGCCTCTTTTCTCTCTTCTGGAATGCACAGGCCTGAACTGTTGATCAGGAAGCTGAGGTGAGCATTTGGAGTAAAGAACAACAAACACTTAAAGAAATATTGGGTAGCTTTTACAGCATGCTGTTAAATTGGCTGTGGAAAGCCCCTTGAAAGCAAGTTCAACATGACAGTGCTCAGTATGGGACTCTCTCTATATATAAGATTTTTTAAATTCATATCAATAAATGTAGCTTGGACACTTTCCTATATAATTTAAAGTTGATAATAGATGAGCTTGTACTCATTCAAAAAGTTCTCAGAAACCTTTTTACCTACCAGTAAGTATTGGCACTTTGGGATTTAAGTAAATTGTTCCAGAGATGCTTATAATTCACAAGACCACACAACAATCCTATTGGAGATGAACTGCTGCAATACATTCTATAACATCTGCTGTTTCCTTAAGGCGAATGCTACCAGATACAGAATCAGTAGTGAAGGTATGTCATGTTCCTAATGTCTCTTTTTTAGCTTTTCAGAAAAAGAAACAGACTTGTAAAAACAATTAGTCCAAGATGAGCTTATTATAAATATAACTGCAAGAAGCTAGGAATAAAATATCTTCTGAGATCAGAATTCTAATAACCAGAAATGATTTGGGTGGTGAGGAAGAAAGAGAAGGCACAAAACCTCACATATCTTACCACTACTCCTTGTGTACAATTCTTTTTATAAAATTTGGAATAAAAAAATCCTCTTTTGGGTTTGTGGGGTTTTTTTGTTTGTTTGTTCTTTTGGGGTTATACACCATTTGAGAATTTCATAAAAAGCAGAATCCCCTTTTCCAGATATATACTCTGTACCTGTACTGATGGCTGGCTCATGATAGCACTAAAACATACCTAGCTGAAGAATGTATGGAGAGATATAGAACAATCATTTAGAGACAAATATGTCAGGTGTTGAATTCTTACGTAGAATGTGACTTAAGAAATGTACAAGGTTTTTACTGCAGAACTGAGGACTATTTGAAATGAAATGCATTTGTGAGTCCAAAGGAAATTGCAAAAGTGGAATCCCCCATCCCAAAGGAAAACAGGACTGAAAACTATATGGGAGATAAGAGTATAGTATTCTGTGTAGTTCTCAGCAGACCAACAAATTATGTTACAGTGCCCACTAAAACAAAGATGCAGACTCCTACCAACTTGTTTCATCTCTGTTTTAGTAACAGTAACAAAAATAAATCCTCTATGAATTCAACTTACACTAATTCAACAGTTACAAGGAGAAAAGAGAGGGGAAATCCAAAGAGTAAAACAGCCAGGACCAACTTTTCAGACAGATAAAAATGAGGAAAGAGTCAGAACAAAGCAAGCTTTCTGTCTATAAATGCCATGAAGAAGCCTGGAGCTTCAGGTGGAGTCTGACCCATTGGGCCCCAACTCTTGTAACATTACCTGTTACCTAGCCCTCATTTCAGATGTTTCTGAGGATAAACTCAGCTATTAATGGCAACATTCTTAAAGGTCTTTAAAAGGAACTGAAGGTCACCTAATTTTCATTGTGACGAGCCATAGAAGAAGCAAGAGATATTTCTTTGTCAATGCTAGCTTACAGGGGTTGAATGTTGCACAATAGATGCCCTTTGGAATAGTGCTTGAGAGAGCAGTTTCTGATAATTCTACAGAGGACTGAGGGCAGTTTTAAATTCTACTGTTGCTGTGCAGTGAGCTGAAAAGGGGGCGGAAGTATGAATTTTTTTTTTTTAATGAACTTTTAAAAAACGTTGTCAGAGCTCCCTGAGGAGGAACAACTGACCCCAGATTCAGTCAATCTCCACTGTCTTGTTCTCCCCATGTCTACTTCCTACTGACAATGTGTCTTTCCACACAGAGAGACGTGAGTGTTACTCGTGCTGCATATTTATGAGCATCAACAAAGTAAAGAAAAATACCCAGAGGAAGGTTTAAATGAAACTAGTTCACGTTAGTTAGTTCAGCACTAACAGTTATTTTTAAATGGCAGTGTTTATTTCCATAAGACTCAACTCATCTTTGAAAACACAGTTTATAAACCAAGAATAACCTAGGAAACTCACAATGACCAGAGTGGAGGCTGGAGCAAGGGCAAAAAAACAAACTTGTGACTATGTAGTGGAGATACTCACATTTTGACCTCACAAAACCTTAGTATGTCAACCACATCTATGAGAAGCAAAGAAAGAGGAACAGCCTAAGTGGAACAGCACTGGAAACCAATACCTGTGCTGGTCTTTAAACTGTAGTAGGTGTAGTCAGTACTACTGTTAAAATCTGACTACATTTGGTCTTCTGAATGCTTCATCTAAAACAGGTGGATCGCTGCTATAGCCTGCCCTCCTGAACCCTGCCTTCTAATCTAGGAATGATAAAATAGGCGATACCTTAGGTTTCCCTTGGATTGATAGAAGCTGTAGTATTGAGAGGCTTGATTTGGGCTGCGTGGAAAGGAACATAAAACCGGACCAGGGGACATGAAATGCCAGTAGTCTAACTGCCAGCTAGTTCAGTGGTTCTGAACCATGGGCAACCATTCACCTCTCTTTCCTGGAATACCAATGTGGTGGTCAAATGTGAACTGTCCTCCATAGCCTCACATGTTTGTGATTAAGCCTCACACTCAATCCCCAACTGGTGGCAATTCTGGAGGTGGAGACTTGCTAAAGGAAGTGTGTCCCTAGGATGTGAACCTTGGGGTTTACTAGCTCAGCTCTAAGCCTAGTACTTAGATTACTTCCACCCAGATATGAGCCAGCTTTGTTTTGTTGTTGTTGTTTTGAGCCTTGCTTTCCCCACCATAGTAAAGCTTTCTCTCAAGATGAAAAGCTAAAATAAACCCTCTTCTTCCCACAAAGTGCTTCAAGTTGAGTGTTCTGTCCCAATAATGAGAAGGTTAAAGGCATTTCTAACAGTCTAAACTCAGGGATGGGAGGGTTTGCTATTATTGGTAACCAGTATTAGCGTCCTCTTGCCCCAAAACACAGGACTAGAAAAGCCATAGTGTCAACAATGCTAAAGGTAGTCAAATCTATCATATAATTAGTACATGGATCTGAGTCTTCAGTCAAATAGCATCGAAGGTTCTTCACAGCAATTCTATTCTGACATGATTGGAGAAGTAGAGCTAGAACACCAATTTCATTTATACTAGCTTTTGCTATAGGCATAAACTTGTTTTATTAAAGCTTAAAAGCTTTGCTTCATCCGTAAGAAGATATGGCTAGAACAGATAATCGGTGTTCACACACAAAATACAAACCACAGGAAACCATGAAATTATACCAAAAGAATGGGATCCTCATGCTAATAAAACTTTGATTGAGCCAGGCATAGTGGCACACATTAATTCCAGTGCTCAGGTGGCAGGGGTAAGAGGATCACCTTGAGTTTGAGGACAGCCTGGGACTACATAGTGAATTCCAGGTCAGCCTGGAGTAGAGGGAGACTTTATCTTACTAAATGAAAAAAAAATTAAATAAAATAAAACAAAATTTAAAAACTTCACTGATAGTCACTCCAACAAAGAATATTTTAGTTCTTGACATGTGACCAGTTTTAATTTTCATGTAATGTTTACTATCTGCCATCTGAATTCTTATTTAATATCAAAATGCTTTGGCACCTCTCAAAGGTACCCCTACCTCCTTGTTCATTACCATTATTGTATCTGCTCTTGGCTTCTTTCAACCATTTGTCACTTTCAAATGACTAAGATCAACTAGGTAACTTTTATAATTACACTTCTTTTAAACTTGTAAATCTCTATCACCAATCATTGATAGTTAAAATAAAATCCTGTTTTCTAATTCATGAACTACTTAAGCATCGATGATTTAGAGAGGTGAGGAAGAAAAAAAAAGAAAGCACAACTTGTGCCTCATAGTTATATCTGAAAGGAATTACAGGAAAAATAATAATGAAAGTGCTTAAGATGATCAGAAGAGCATGAGATACTTGTAGAGTCTCCTATAGGCAAAATCACCAAACCAGCAAGCCTTTCATAGTTAAAAAAAAAAAAAAAGCTCTTGGAACAATGTACTTTAGATTCACTAAAAATGTGAATGACTATGTGTGAAGTATGCAGCTACGACAGACAAGGGTAAAAACATACCTCATCATATTTTGCGTATCTTCATCATCGGATTCTTCAGAGCTTCTATACTTATCTGGATCTGGAAGTGTGCTCGGATCAAATCCACCACCATCATCATCACTCCAGTCCAGAAAGGCTTCTTCTTCATCACTGGCCTAAGAAAACACCAGAGAAAGTGCAATGTAAGAAGTCAGTTAATGAGCAGTCAGGTTTTATTACAGCCCAAATGCATACCCTCTACTTAACATTCTCTAATTAGAAAATTCCATTCTCATGAAGGCTTCTATGCAGAATCTTCAGAACAATCATTTTCAGAGAAAGAAACAATCTATACATTTCAAAAATAAAGTATCATTCAGAAAGTATATCCCTACTAAAACTTTTGAGCTCAAATATGGGAGAAATGATCAGCTTTATTACTTCCATGTAACTCAATTATCAAACACTTTATAAAACAACAATTGATTTTTTCCCTTGTATTCACATCTATAAGATTCGAAACTACCAAAAATATTAATTGAAAATATCAAAGACAAGAAGTGAGATTATAGCTTTATCTGACTTTATAACGAGGTCTAACTTTACCCAACACAACCCAAAGCAAAAGTCCAGAGACACTTAAGATTTCAACAATTAAGAAGACTTAAAACTCACCCACCAAGAACCAAGTGGAAGAAGGGGCAGAAAGAATATAAGAGCCACAGTGCGGGAGAATATCCAGAGACATTGACCCTACTCAGCAACAACACACAAAAGGGGGTGCGGACTGCCTACCTCTGGTGCAGTTCATACCCACTACTCTATAGACATGCACATGGAGGAGGGATCTCAGTGGGTAGGAGACAGAGAGGAGAGAAATGGAGTCACCTTCACAAGATGTGCTCATACAATGTATATAATTATTCATAATAAAGATATTAATTTTAAAAAGCAATCAGATCTACAAAACACTTCTTTATTGAGGAAATATTGTAAATCTAAACACAAGGACAAAGACATTTTAAAACTTAAAGAGAGAAAAACAGTGCTGCAGGGGGGTGCAGCATGGAGGAAGCTGAGATCTACCCAATTTCATTCAAGTAGGTAGGTGGGCTCTTGTTCCTGTTTTCTGGTGATTTTATTTTTGTCAAAGAAAAAAGGAATATAATAATAAACTTACTGCATATTTATATTATGAATAGTATTTACCCCAAATGAATTTCTGGAAGTTTAGTTTGCCACATGATAGATGAACTCAAGCATAATTTAACAACAAGAAATATATATAGGGACTGAAATTTAAGTCTGGAAGAATTTCTCTCAGATATCGTATTTATACTTCTTCAAACCTATTATGACAAACTTCAATTACTTTTTTTATTCAAATGACTAATGTGCTTTTCCAGAAACTGAATCACAACTCAGAATAGCATAATAATGAACTGTAGAAGTCCTCTAGCACTTTTTAAATGGCTCTCTCATGATAACCTCTAAACATAACAATAGGAGGAATTAAAAAAGGTAGTCATGGCAGGAGATATAGAACTCAACCTTTGAGGAAGTACAAAGCAGATAACCTGTGAAAGGATAATGGAGACAGACACTGAGGATACCCAACAGAATCTAAAGCAGAAACCCAAAGATTCTTAAGATCTCAACAGTAAAGCAGACCTAAAACTCACCCACTGTTGCAGTCAGCTTTCTAGTTGCTGTGCAGAAAGAACCCAAACAAAAGCGGCTTGTAGAGGAATGAGTTTATTTGGCTTACGGACTCGAGGGGAGACTCCATCCTGGCAGGGAAAATGATGGCATGAGCAGAGGGCTGGACATCACCTCTGCCACAGCACTGCAAACAGCGGCAGGAAGGTGTGCCAAATACTGGCAAGGGGGAGCTGGCTTATAACCCCCATAAGCCCGCCCCAACAACACAGCTCTAATGAGGTTCTAATTCACGAACTGCCATCAGCTGAGGATCAATCTATCAGAACACATTCAATTGTTTGTGGGGGACACCTGTATCAAACCATGACAGTCCGCCCCTGGCCCCCACAAACTAATAATCATACATGATGTATATACAATGCATTCAACTCAACTCTTAAGTCCCCGCAGCTTTCAACTGAGTCATAATACCAAAAATAAACCCATAATGGCAC
>PVHP010052239.1:0-11161 GCA_004024765.1 Zapus hudsonius
TGTAGTGAAGTCTTAAAGGTATTAATTTAAATATTATATGCAATATATGAGTGCAGACAATTTGAGATGGCATAAGGAGAGATTGTTGAACATTGTCTCAAAGACTACCTGTGTTTTAAGTAGAGAAAAGCTTTACAAAAATTATCCAAGTACATTAGCTAAATACAAGCACAGAACAAATTGCTTTAAAATAATTGAAAAGGTTTCTTGATTAATAATAAATATTGTGATTGTGATAAAAACTTCCATGAATATCAAGCAATCTTTTTTCAGAATTCAGTGCAACAGTTACTAAGTAGGATGAGATTAAATGATCAAATCATAGTTTTAATTTATTTGTATTCAATTTATATAACTTAAAAGAGTATATTAATGTAATATATTTAGTGGTTATTTCTAATTGAATTTAATAAAGAATGAAGAAAATACCCACAACAAAGAACTGCAATGAAATATTTGTCTTTCTAATAATAACTGGAATGACCCGTATTGAGTCATCTCCTAGAAATGCTATAAGATACTTTATTCAGTACTTTAATGGAGAGATGCGGGGAATAAAAGATGGAGAAATCAACAGTGAGGCAGTCTGCTTTCATTTGTCATCTGGGTTTCCTCTTACAATTACTTTTCTATAATCATTTAGTATGGACTACTAGGAAAGAAAACTTCAGTTGAAGGGGTCAGAAATTTGCACCAAGTTTCTCTCCATTGACTTTCCCTAACACATAGCAAACATAAGCCTTTACTTGAGGCAGTACTTTTTACTGTAGATCATTCCTGAAACTTCTCCTTTTAATACATAATCTTACCAGCATTATTAAATAAAAGAAGAAAAACTAAGATTAAAGATGCCATTGTGTAAGTAGCATGTTCATGGGAACTACCATACAAAACTGTCATTCTTTATCAAGCAAAATTTTAAACTAAAATAATATAAAGAAGAGATTCTGGGGGCTGGAGAGATGGCTCAGTGTTTAAGGTACTTGCCTCTAGTGCCTAAGGCCCCGGGTTCAATTCCAGTACCCACATATGCCAGACCCACAAGGCGGTGACCCTGGTATTCTCTCTCTCTCTCTCTCTCTCTCTCTCTCTCTCTCTCTCTCTCTCTCCTTGAAAATGAATAAAATATTTAAAAAGAAGATATTTGGGGACATGGATTCAAACTTATAGGTAATTTTGAGACATGGATTTATTATTTTTATTTCTATGATTTAATATTTTCTGAGTCCAAGTCAGCAACCTACCAACTAAAACTTTCCAGCCCATCTAGAAGTGGTTTGCTGCATTGGTGTATTCTGTTGCCTAGAAACATCTGAATACTTGGTCAGAACACCTTGTTTTACTCAGTTGTCTGGATGCTACCCAAGTGCTCCAATGCTCCATTGTGGTGGAGGTGGTGGTTTTCTGTTTCGTTTACTATCCATCAATTTCCATTTTGCTCTTCAAATTTCTTCTTTTCTGTTATTCAGCAGAGCTCCATGTTGATGTAGCACAAGAATCTTTTTTTTTCACTTTTCTAACTATTGATCTACAAGTTTGGATAAGGAGAGGCAAATTTTAGAAATGCAAACGAAAGTGCTGAAGTTCCTAGTAGATGGCCTGACAGAGTCACTTAGCAACCTATGGACCTAAACTACTAAAGCAGAGATGGATTCCTGGTCTCTCCTACTGAGAATATCTTTGCCAAAGAGGATGATATGAATGTCATATTTTCATTCAGCACATAAATAAAATTAAAATGTCATAGGATCGCATAAACAGGTGATCTTCCTCTGGGGTATGAAGGTCATTCCTTCATGAATACAAAAATCTCTCACATCTGAATATGAACTTGCAAATGCATTATGTGACATAATGCTGCATGTTTATACGTTATACATTTTAATGAAACATTAAACAGGCTTATTTTGAGTTCATAATATAAATTGTGGTGGAGGTCATAGCAGTAAAATAAATGCAATTATTTTCATAGGACAGTTTTCTTTAATTCTCACTTTTTCTGTAACCCAAGACAAAACTGAGCAACCACTCAAAATAATACAATCAGTCAAAAATTCCTATTATTTCTTTCCAAGTTTTTTTTCCTGGTCTCTGCTTTAGTGTAAAGAAATTCAGTTCCCTAAATATCTGCTTGTTCCTCTAGCCTGACTTTTCCCACTTATAAGGTCAATGGCAAATTGGCTGCAAAGGAGTTTGATAAAGTCAGAGAGTGTCCTATGAATGGAAATAATCTACATGTCTAGCTCCCTTCATCTCTTCATACTAGAGTTCCATTGCACAATGGGCATAACATTAATGGGCAGTTTACATAACAGCTGCAATAAACTGGCAGATTTAACTTTTTTTAAAAAAGGCTCTCAATTGTGAGACTCTGAGATTGAAGAAACAAAACTATAAACTTCACTATTGCTTTGCATTGCTGCCAGCATGTTGTCTAAAATATCTGCTCAAGTAATATGTCATATGCAATCGTGTGAGCAGGTTAGGGCAGCGCATAATAGAAGTAAATGTACTTTTAAATGCCAGGTTTTCAAAGAAGACAGGCCCACTTGGTATCTCATTACAAGTGAAATGACTTTTCATGTCAACCCATCAGTAGTCATGCAGCTTTGGGGAGAGCTTCAAAGGTCAACATCCACAACTCTTTATTCTTTACTCATTCACTGTTTTCTCAGGAGAGAAATGCAGGGAGACTATTTTCTAAGTGCACTCATGTTTCCTGTAACAAATGGAAAAGTTGTTGCTCTGAGTTTCTGTATATGCCAACATTCCTTCAATCTGGTATGTGCTACTACCAAAAGAGCAAAAGATCACAAGATAGAAAACTCATGTTTCTTCCTTATTTTCAAAATGTCTGCTTATAAATACACCTAAAGTAATCTGAGATAGCTGCAGATAGTCTCTCGGGTAGGTAAGAATGATATGCACTTTCTTTAGAACTGCGAGGAATTGGCTCAGGGAAGCATGTTTCTTATTCTCTCAGTCAGCACATCATCTCCAGAAGAACTTCACCAAAAACAGTTAACTTGATTACCAGTGTCATGCCAGTTCCTGGAATGGAACAGAAAGCTTCCCCATGGCTTCCCAGGTGGTTCATTAAGTCCTTCATTCAACACCACTGATGCCTCAGCCTGTCCTATGGGCTCGGCTGTTCCAAGACTGCAGATTGTAGAGGAACCAAGACCAAGGAAGTCCCTGCCCTTATCGGAGAGGTAAATTTAAAGACAAACTTTGGGTTAAAAGATGTTTGAAGGCCTGATGAGTGCTGAGCCTGCAGGTTCTCACTGCGGTTCTGAAGTCATCTTCATTTTGCAAACTGAGGGGGCTTTAAAGGAGTAGCTGCCATAGTGAATGCACTGCTGGTGGTGTGGTGATCCAGTGTGTGTCCATTGCTACTCTCAAATCAACTTCATTCTCTACACTAACATCCTTATCTCACTACAAAGCAATTAAGAAATCCCAGTAAATCTGCCAAACCAACTGCCTCAGCTCCTCCAAGACTTTGTTGTTTCCCCAAGGGTTCTGCTGGATTAATATCTATATAATCCAGTAATATGATTCAAGGTAAAGTATAAGTGGCAGAGAATGGTTAGTGCTACTAGAGGTTTGCCAAAGCTGAGTATGAACAAAGTTGATGTTCTAAAAGTTATGGCAGAAAAAATGGGAGAGTTCTCTTTGGCAAAGAAGACCGTAAAGATTTCCTAGGACATAGCTGTCAAAGTGGCGGCCCTTTGATAAAGAATCACTGACTGGGTCATTGTCCCCTGGTCAATAATTACTTGCAACACAACCAAACATCCTGTGTCTGCTGATATAGTGCAACAGAAGTCCCATAGATTCATCTGTGAGCATTCTTGCCAAAAAAACCAAAAAAACATTTAACATAAATGCAATCAACTCTTTAGATCTAACTTTGAGATTATAGAAAAATGCAAGAAAGAGAAATAAACCCAGGAAGAAATGATGAGATAAGCCAAAGACATTTCTTCAGAGTCCATAGATTATGTATAAAATAAATTTAGTAGGCTAAGAAATTATGATACCACATATTATTTTGGAACAATCCTGGTTTTGTTATTTTTAGAAAATGATTATGGAAAATACAATGAAAGATAGTTCAACATATAGGAAAAGGTTAAGGTGTGTGTGTGTGTGTGTACAGATAAATATACATTTTAGCATATGTAAAGGCTTTGATAACTAAAAGTCCCTGATGGGTAAATTGTTAGCCATTTTCATAAAGCAGTGTTTTCATTATTCACTACATAATTCATCATCCTGGTGGAATTTTAGTATAATATGCTTCAGTTTACCTGGAGCCCTATATGGGTCTATTCTAGAAGTCTACCTTCCAGATAACTATGTTAACCCCTTATTTGTCACAAATGTAAAATGTTGCTTACCTAAAATTTCTATGACATTATCTGCTCTGATAAATAGAAGTTACAAAACACCATGGGATTATTTTTAGTGAATTTTTGTCATTCACAAATAATGGCTAGTGTGAAATTAATGATAGAATCAGATTGAATTAGGCTGGAACTGACATGAGCTCTAGAATGACTTTTCCTATTGGGTATGAAAGTCTTTTTCTCTGATTTGACCCTTCCATGATCGATTATGTGGATAGAGTGAAAGCTGCGTGGAAGTAGAGAAGGTGGTTGATATAGGTTCTGCCTAAACTTTCTATGTACCATAATCATTTGAGAGCTTTTCTTTCTTGAAAAAAAAAAGAATCTGATATTCTTAATATCTGAGACTCACCTCAGATCTCCAGTGCCCAGGTTTATGACATCAGCAATGGAGTTTGGGAACCAAGGAAACAGACTCCCAGGAAGAGCAAGTTAAGGGGGAAGTCTAGTTCTTTGGGTTGGGGTGTGAGAAGCACAGCAGTGGTGTTTCATCAGCTAATCACAAGTAGATAAGATTAGGGCTCTTGGATATTTTCAATATGTGATACTACAAATAAAATCTCTCTTGCAAAAGAGAGAGGAGAGAAAGTTTAAGATGTTGGGTTTTTAAGGTGAGTTTCAGTAAGAAAAAACTCATCAATGGATAGTTGGATACAAAATTGGAGGAATCAGCACTGGTGTTCTTTTACACAGAAACTTGATTATAGTTAGCAAGTTTGTATCATTTAATTATTTAAAATGCCTAGAAGAGATAATTATCTCTTTTGTCATCACAAAGAAATGATGAATATTTGAGAAGAATAGCTTAGAGTTTGAATGTAAAATGCCCCCCCTCCAAACCCCCAGTGCCAAACAGGCTTGTGTAGATGAACACTTCATTTCCAGCTGGTGTTTCTATCTTGGGAAGTTAGGGAACTTTGAGACATAGGGCCTGGCTGGTAGACATAGGTCACTGGTAATGAGCCTTGAAGGTCATAGCCACACACTGCTTCTGGTCCAGCTCTCTGCTTCCTGTTCTGGCAGCAAGAAGCTGATTCCTCACGTTTCTGCTCCTATGGATGAAGCTGTCTCAACCACATGCTTCCTCTATCCCCCAGAGCCATGAGCTGAAATAAATTTACCTCTATTAAGTTACTTCTGTCATGTGTTTGATGACAGCAACATAAAAGTAGCTAATAACCCGAGATGATCACCAGATATAAATGTGTTGTATCATAAATGGACCAAATTGAGTGTGGTGGCACCTCACAGTACTACCAGAATCTAGGAGGTAGAAGAAGAAGGATGGTGAGTTTAAAGTCAGCCTGAGCTACATGGCAAGACTTTATGTCAAAAAAGCAATCTGTACATACACCTAAATAATACACCAAAATATCACACTGTACCCCTTAAAGATGTACAGATTTTACCCATCAGTTAAAAAATTAAGCTCTTCTTTTAAAAAGAAAATGCTGCAGAGGAAATTCATGGGATCTTACTAGCTCTCTCCACTTTTGCCTCCTTTGAACTAGGTTATTGCAGTTACTTTCTTGTGGCTGGGACAAAACATCCAACCAAAAGCAGCTGATGGGAGGAAAGGATTTATTTTGGTTTATAGTCTCTAAGGAAAGTTTCACCAAGGCAAGGCAAGAATGGCAAATCAGAGACTGGACTTCACAATCTGCCACAACAGTTTAGAAATTGCAACAAGATTGAACTAGGTAGCTTTGGCAAGGTGCCGCTGGGTTATAACAACTCAAAACCTACCCCTAACAAAATGTCTACCTCCTAAATTGCCACATACTGGAAATTGAATATGAGGCTTACTCACAAATGCATGAAGCTATGGGGAACACTTCACATTCAAACTGTAATATTGTATTTAATATCTATGGAAAAGGTAGAGAGTTCTCTGGGGACTTTAGACACCAGATAGCATTTCAAAAAGTGCAAACCTAACATTACCAATTCTGCCTATTACAAAATTAGGCAGAACTACGTGTCTATCATAGTACAAATATCCACAGAAAACCAATGCATGACATAAAAGCACTGCCCTGTTTTATTGTAGGATATTCCTTGAGTATGTACTTGTATACATTTCTCTGGTCTCATAATTCTCTGGTGTAATGTTGCTTGTGTGTCCTCTTATATGGTAAAATAAAATAAGAATGGTCTCTAGAGCCTAAATGCTGGAATTTAGGACATGCCTTCGCCCTACTTTCTTAACTTGGAAAACTCAGTGTTTAAAGATGTTTGATTGAAATCTTTGAGAAAAAAATCAATATAAGTAAACATATTTTCTTTGTAAAACAATGCCAACATCTTAACAAACACCTGAGACACAACTGGCTGTATGTTAATAAACTTAAAAATAAATAACATAGCATCTTTTATGAAGCCCTCAGAACTTTATTACAAGAGGAGGGAAATAATGAGTTGCTGTGAGGCCCTTCACTGTATCAACAGAAGTACTCATGCAGCCTGCAATGCTATAAATGTGCACCTGCAATTCAAATCCCACCAGCCTACCATGTTTGTCATTATAATGTCAACCTCTCAGGAGCTGAACACATGAGATGAAAGTTCTCTCCAATTCATGAGTGTTTGAGGGTGGCCATCTCTTTCCACTCTGCCTGTGTGAAAGGCATTTAATGGCCCGACCAGTCTCAACTGCTTCTGCCTTTGTTCAGATGTGTGTTTCCAATAGATGCAAAGAACAGCTGGATCTTTTCCTCACATTGTCTCTTTTACCTTGGGAAGAACTTGCATTAGCTTTCTGATCCCTAGGCTTTGAATATATATATATATATATATATATATATATATATATATATATATATATATATATATATTCAAAGTGCAGTGAAAGCCTCACAATATAAGTTCCAGCCTAATTCTTTTCATGTATTTTCAAATGTTCTAATGACCTAAAACCACAAATGTTCTTAGGATTTTATATTATATTAATAATCTTGGCCACATTCACAAAACAAACTCTTAATCCTGTTACTGGGAGGCAGTCTTTTTTATATATATTAGATGCATTGCTATGCTACAGCAGTGAGAGGGAGTTTGGCTGCCTATTTCAGAGGGTTTAGTACAATCTTCTGTTGGGCTTCCTGCACAATGCTTATGTACAATACTCTGCACCACGATCAATGAGTTTCTCAAGTGTATGCCCTACATGGGATGAAATATATGGTCACTGTGTTCAAACAAAGCCCTCTGGCATCTTCAGTAGTCTTTTACTCAGTGGGGTCCCTTGTGTCCACTTTTCTGTGCTCTGTATTCAGAATGCCTGAAGTGGAAGAATGAAAACTAATATTCTATTTCTCTCTAACTTCAAAGTAGGGCATGGAGGTGATAAGAAAATATATGTACAAGGTTAATATAATTTTGCTTTTTTCTGATGGAATTTATGTTATATAAACACTGTAATATGCATATAAAGGATATAAAAATTTTATAAATACAGATATTTTATATAGTTCTAAAAATTGTTTTCAAGATTGCAATAATAGAATATTGTCCATAATTTAATACAAATTAACAGGAACTAAAAGTATGTTATTTAACATATTTATATGTGCAAAATATTTATTTATTTACCACCTATCACTATGGAATGTGTAAATATATAAAATATCAGTGTTCAAATATGCACAGATTTAGGAATAAGAGAAGGTGAAGGGTAACCCTAAGCTGACCAGTAGAGTGACTGGGATTAAAAGAATAGGAACAGAGTGGGAACTTTAGCTCAATTTTTCAGGTGTTAATGTACTAGTGAAAGCAGAGGATGTGGACAAAGAAAATGTAAGTACCCACTTTTAGACTCAAGTGGGGACACACTTATAAACCAGGGAAAACCATCTAGGTGACTGACTCTATAAAAAGGAGGAGGGTTCAAGCACCCAAGAAATTAGGCAAAAGAAACTGAATTCAACATTGTTCAATGTTTAGTCAGCAAATAAATGATGACCACCTCGTTGGTGGCAAGGGCTGCCAAATGGTCCCTACTCTGGAGAAAAGTACTCTGTAACCTGCCAGGCCCAGCCTTCTCATCTAGGAAACCAACTTTCGCACTCCACCCCAATGCATGTAGAACTTGAAGATATATTCATAAAATCATAAGATGTTAGTAATTGTGGAAATTGTAATAGATATGTTTTTTTTCTAGCTACATCTGATTACAAGCAAAACAAACTATGGTTCACTCTCTGTGTTATGCATTCTACTATTCTTACTCTCTTCCTGTCTTTCTTTTTATCTTTCTTCTTTCTTTTCTTTTCTGATTTTTGTACAAGATCTCACTATATATCCCAGGCTAACCTCAAACTCACAGTCTTCCTGCCTCACACTTCTTAGTCATGGAATAGGAGACATGTGCCATCACACCTGACTTTTTTGGTGTTGGCTATTTTTGTTGAAAGTTATAAGAAAACTATAAAAATCTATGATAATTAGCTGTACTTTTCCTAGTGAGATCATCAAAAATTTGTTCTGTGTAGTATGAAGACAATCAAAATGTTCTGCATTCAAGTCAATATGGAAACAGTGGAACTAGATAAATTACTTTTTTTGTACGATTTCTCTGAGTGGTACAATGAGCATAAGATTCTCCAGTGAAGTAATGAGGCACTCCTGCCTGAATCTGAGCACCAGTTGACCAGCAGAACTAATGTTCTTCACAACACTTTGTAATCATGATTATTATTTTACCTTTTCTTAGGAACACAGAGAAATTATAAGAACACAATGAGATATTCATCAAAACAAATCGACTCAAAAATCAGATTCCCCTTTTAAAAGCAAACTGTTTTAATGAGATTTTTATATTATTTATTCTCTTGCCAATTTAAACATTTTGTAATTTTTTTCAATAATTTTCTGCTTTTGCAAAAGGTTAAATCAGCAATCTCTGCATTCAACTGGCTTAGACAACTCTATGCCTGCTTGCTTGCTGAACACTTGCTCACCCCAAAGAGCTCACTGTGCCAGTGACACCCTTCCCCATCAGCAAAGGCTTAATCCCCTGCAAATTGTAAGCCAAGGAGGCAGTTTTGGATATAGTGTTGAGAACAATTGCCTCTATGTGCTTGTCAGCAAAGCCCAGGGCGCTCTGTTCCCTGGGACAGTGCTGAAGACAGTGGCCACACAAGATCCATCAATAGCCACCTGCAGTGCAAACACTTGTGTTTAACTGAGTTCAGGGTCAGCAAACTGGATTCAGTATGTTCAATCCAAAAATACAAGCCATTGTTAAAAGGCATTGCATTGTTAATAAACAGGACAATTGTCTGGAGTTCTTCAGAAACGAGGTTTTTATATTCTTGGGTGTACTCCAAACAAAACTTTGGAAATTGAACCTTAGGAGGGAAATCAGGAGCCATTCTTAACCATCCATCTTCAAACATGGAATTTGCAATTTAATGAGTAAAGGACAGTTGTGTGTGTTTTGTGAGCACAAGCATGGTTCCAAATAAAAAGCTGTAAACTAATGTATTTCATCTTTATCATTTATTTTTCTAAACTGCTAACATTATGCCTTATTTATTGCAGCTCATCCATATATAATTCTCTGTGGTTTGGAAAAATACATTTAACATTTTCCCCCAACTTTATAAATTGCATTGATTTATTTCTGTCTCTTCTGCCTAAACCCATTTATTACAACAACAAAACATCCTCCAAGTCTGGTGATCCAGGAACAAAGTCTGCGAGCTTCTGTGTAGGGAGCATTGACAGATGGCCAAATGGGGTGATGGCTTTGATTTTAATGTGTCTTAAGAGAGTAAATGAAGCAAAGGCGATCTTCATCTCATGTGAAAAGTTGGATTTTTGTGCGGCTTGTTGGCAACACCGCGGTGCCATTCTCACAGCAGTCCATTGATTTTTCCACTCAACCATGACCATTTGGATGGCAAGAGGAGGGTCAAAGAATTTTAAAGAATTTTATTTCTTGTTTGTAAGACTACAAGCAGACAAGTCAACTCTGTTGGCAGTTTGCTAGTACAAAGTTTTATGGCTTTCACAGGTTAGGAAACTTAAACTTTACATTAAATGTAGTGTTTTGTCTACAGGGTCATTAACATCATAAAGATATTGAGAATAAAAATTCCTCACCATTTCCCACCTGTGATTTTAGCAAATATCATCAAGGATGTCAAAGAACTTAGCTTTATTTGCTTTAAGCTTTTGAAATGAACAGACTTCAAGAGCAAAGCACAAACTCATGCTTGTAATAGAGAAATACACTTTCCTTGCTGTAGGATGGTATGGTATTCCATACGGGGGACTCAAGCCTCAATTTACCCTTAATTAACCATGTTTCAGAGAGGATAAAAATCTCAGGGAGAGAAAAGGTGTGACCATGGAAATCTCTAAGTATTTTATCCACCTGATAGCATTTTGACAAGTGCAAACCTGACATTATCAATTGTGTCTATTACAAAATTAGGCAGAAATATGCTCCTATAGTAGTACATATAGTAGTTACAGAAAACCAATGCATGCATGCTGCAAAGGCACTGCTCTGTTTCATTGCAGAATATTCCTTGAATATATACTTTTATACATTTCTCGGGTCTTTTTAGTTGGTGTCTTGTTGCTTGTGTGCCCTCTCCATATTTAAAATAAAATAAGACCAGGCTCTAGAGACTAAATACCTGAATTTAGCTTGTGCCATGGCCTTACTTTCTTAACTTGAGAAACTAACTTACCTTTTAGCCCTTTTTTGTTCCATGTAATGGGAATATGTTAGTTTATAA